>QEOT01007524.1:47750-77235 GCA_003123785.1 Pterocarya stenoptera
GTAAGGATGAATATTTTGTGAGTGTCAATACATCTCACACATGGTATGAGGACGATCCTTTCGTTCTCGCTTGCCAAGCGAATCAAGTTTTTTAATTAGATGATCCGGAGTACGGGAACCCATGCCAAGTAGTGGAGGAGTTTGCATCAAGAAATGTATAAGATTAAATTCTAGAGGCTGACGAACAACATAAAGAATTTGATTGTCCAACAAATGAAGAAACATATCAAGAAAACGAATAAGACATCAATCTATTTGTTGATCTAAGCGAATATGACATGGTCTCATTACGTAGAGAAGATGTTCAACCAGAAGTAATTCAAGGTGGAATGTCAGAAGAACATGAATCAACTGGAGTATCTAGTGAGGATGAGAGCGACTGGTCCAGCAAAACTGATAGTGAATTAAATTAATATTTGTGTACGTATCATTGTTATAAATATCCATAACATTTTTTAGAATAATAATTTATTACAATTTCAAACAGATATGCCTTTTAAAAGCAAAGCAACTTGTGTGCCATCTCCATCCATTACCAATTCCCAATTGGTTCACATATCATGACTGGTAAGCCAACATCACCAGACCCAGAAGAATGTATTTTACCAAATTAAACACTACATTTATTGCTCTATTTAAGTTTCTTACATTGTCAAGATATAAGTATTTAATTACTGTACATATATATAGTTGTTGTAAGTTAGCGTCAACGTCGAGGCACTAAAATGGGTGTCTGTATAAAGAAAGTAAGGAAATGGAAAAATTAAAGTTGATATTCATGATAATCACACTGGTGGCTCTGGGGATTCGACAGCTTGGCTTGCTTCTTATGTTGGTACCCTTACTCGCACATATGCATCGATGGATACATCTTCCTGGGCTAAAGTTTTCCAAGATGTGAAACACCACATCAAAAATTGCTGCCTAGTAATAAGTTACTTAGCAAAAAATTAAGTATAACATGTTAATTTATAATTAGTTTGTATTTATATTAATTGTTTATAATCTTTTGAAGGACGAGTTTGAACTTAATTTTGGCCAACGAGAGGATCGACTAACGGTTGAGGAGCTGATGTCCAATGCATTCCGGAGGTACAAAGGTTGATGTCATGCATACTATCAGAAGTTCAATACTGCAGCAGAGGCGTGTTAAAATCCATACCAAGCAATGCTACCAAATGAATGAGAGAATGTTTACGATATGTTTGAAGATCCTGTTTATCAAGTAATTTCATTGCTATCTTTTGTTTTATAGTATATGATCGATGTATTAAACATATAGATATAATATTTTTTCTTTTTTTTTTCTCAACAACGGAGTAATGCGAACAAAGCAAATAGATCAAATTAAACGATAAAACATCATGCNATGTTTGAAGATCCTGTTTATCAGGTAATTTCATTGCTATCTTTTGTTTTATAGTATATGATAGATGTATTAAACATATAGATATAATATTTTTTCTTTTTTTTTTCTCAACAACGGAGTAATGCGAACAAAGCAAATAGATCAAATTAAACGATAAAACATCATGCAGGTTCTCGATCTTTTCATCGTTTATCTAAAAAACTGGTAACGTAATACTAGTCCCTGTTAAATATTAACATATATACTTTTTTTTATTTAAGTTCTAATATAGATTTTCCTTTCGCAGCAAGAAGAAAGTCCTACTGACTATATATTAAACCAATTATATGCTAAAACACATAAAAATCCTGATGGTGCTTGGACCAATCTCAAAGCAGAAGCAAATTACGTAAGTTTAAGTTTTTTTAATTCAATTGTCTAATAATATTTTTGTTACTTATACTAACTTTAATTTTTTTTTGCAGGATAAGATGATATTACTTAAGGAAACTGCTGCAAATCCATCTGATAAATCATCTATCAGCAATGCTCAGATTTTTTTTCAAGTTCTTCGACCACATTCTAGATGTTTGAGGGAGGACTTAAGACGTTGCATGAAGCCATCCTCAACATCATCATCATCTTCTCAAGTCAAATCGAATGACAAAACTTAAGAATTAAAGAAAGCAAGGCTTGAGATAGGACATTTGAGGTCTAAAGAAAAAGAGTTGCTGACCCGATTATATCAAGTAGCGGATTTAGAGGCAAGATTAGAAGAAAATATGCAAAAGAAGCTGGAGATTCAATTTCAAAAATGTTTGAACAGTGGCAATCAATGATATCTTAAAACTCTATGCCACCACCACAATTCTAGAACTTATTTTTCATTAATTTTCTTTTTATTATTCTGTCCCAAAACATTTGAACAAATGTGATGTTTAAATTACGTTATTTAATATTAGTATCGTATTTTTAATTAAAAAAAGTTTTGTATCATGAGTACCATTCGAACGGAAAATACCTAGTTCAAACGGTAAATTGCAATTTATAAACCTTCGAGCTATTTACCTTGTGTTCGAACCGGAAAACATTACCATTCAAACAACCTGAGAAAAATCCAGTTTGTTTGAACTGAATAACCTAGAGTTCAAATGAACTCTCGTTCAAACAGTCTTTTTATATTCGAACTAGCAGCAATTGTTCATATTAATTGTGTTTGAACAACAATCTGCTTGTTCGAACACTCTGTCCTTTCGTACAAGATCAAATATATTCGATTGTTTGAATCAAGTTTCTGTATCGTTCAAACTATATCACGTTTGTTCGAACGGAAGGATTTCCATTCGAACGGGTTTTTGGGACAAAAATGTTTCGTCTCAAAAAGAAATTTCCATTCAAACGCCTTCGACTGGTTCTGTCCAATTTCATCCATAAAAGTATTTTTTTGAGACGAAAATCAAATTTCGTCCCAAAAACCTATTGAGACAACTTAGAGATGAATTGTTTTCGTCTTAAAAAAATTTTTGAGACAAAAATAGTATTTTTTGGGACAAAATGATTGGTCCCAAAAAATAGTCTCTTGTAGTGTTAATTTGTTATGATTTATGTATAAAAGGATAATGTATAATTCTTGATGACTTAGTTATGAGCCCAATTTTTATTAATACGAGTACAAACCTTAACAGTACTTTAAAGTTTAACCTTTATCAAAGTGGCCGGCCTGCTATGGTCTCGAGAAGCTCAACTAAAGAAACTTACCAAAAAAGGGTTAGATTTCTTTAGTAGATCAATTAATGTTCCATATTATTCTTATATATAATAGGATTTTATTCCCGAAATTATTTGTATAATTGGATCTTATATATATATAGTATGTATAATTGTATATATATAGTATGTGTTATTTTTTTAATGTACCACGCGAACTGAACATAATTATTTACAACATAATAAATTATGAGAGGAATATGGAATGAAATATCATTATAAGAGACATGACTATGCACTTATAGTTTATACATGAAAGAATAATTTATTTATAATATGCTGCATGCTGCATGCTGGCCACTTAACTCTGGACCACCTAATTTATTTATAGCAATATGAAAAAGAAGTCTTTTTCATTTAATAATAATAATAATAATAATAATAATAAATCAGGTAAGCATGCAGTGATTGAATATTTTACCTAACCCCAGGAGCATGTCATTCAATTTACCTAACCCTAATATATAAACTTGATCGATCGATCTGCTCTCATATAAGATAAATAAAAAAATGAAGTATATATATAGTAATAATAATGAGTTGATTATAAATACTTACATTTTAGCAGCTCGATCGAGAAGTTAAGCGACAATCTAATAATTGTTTGATGGCCATACTGTAAAAAACACCCTTCATCATCAGGTAATTGTCATTCTCTAGCCAACTAGCAATAAACTAAGCAAAAGCTCCACATGATCACATGAGCTTTATTCATTGCATCCCTCCAAAATCCTGCCCTATTTCAACATAGTACGAAAGGAATTAACAATGGTAATCCCCAAAACAAATAATATTATTGTCAAAGATTTGAAGATCTGCGACAATTATTATTAATATTGGCCAGCTTGTCTTGTCCCCATTGCACTGCTTCTATCTGGTGCGCAGTTTCTTGTTCGTTTCTTCGTTCTACCAAATTATATCTTGTAAATGAAATAAGAAAAACAAAAACAATACAAGCGGCGCCTAGGTTTCGGTCGAGCTGCCCTTCTAGATGATCAAGAAGAGATCATATTATTTTAATAAATAGAATATTTAATTAATAAAACTATACAGCTAGCTGATTTCATCATTGCATCGCCATCCAAAGTACTCGGCCTGCCCTTCTCCAAAATTTGTAGACTCCTTATATTAATATATTGTTGATTCTGTATAGTATATATTATATATGGAAAATAATAGGGATTCTGCTAGCTCATGCTTCTGTTCACAAATTTTTTTTATTTATTTAGTGGTTAAAAAAATATTGTTTAATAATATTATTAATTTTTTTAAATATCGAACGACTTTATTATTATTATTATTATTTAATTAAATTATATGAAGCTTGTATACTTGAGACTATACTTAATGTCATTACTAGTAGAAAAATGAAATTACTTTAGATGCGCCGAAAATTTGGTAAGCCCATCAGCTTCTAGATATCCTGCAACAAAAAATCTTCACAATCTCTTACTATTCACCTACACTCTACATTTCATTTTTTTTTTAAATTTTTTTCTTTTATCAAATATTTTTTATATGAATAGTGAATAAAAATTTTGAAAATATTTAAAAAGAATAAAATTAAAAAAAATTAAAAAAATTAAAAAATTAAAAAAAAAATGAAGTGCGGTAAAAATTGTATAACAAAACCTTATCCCGCAATTGAGAAGACAAACAGTGAGATCAATTATGAATTAAGGAAATTAGATCAAATATTTCCATATATATATATATATATATATTTATATGCACCAACATCAAGTACTGCTAATTGATTGGCTTCCTATAAACATGCATAGTGCAACTATAGAATCTTAACAGCTCATGATCCTATATCTTTAGGTGTTTTTGTTATACTTACACGGGCCATGCCTTTTTTTTTTTTCGTATCAATAAAATTTCTTATTTAAAAAAAAAAAAAGAAAAAAAGAAAAAGAAAGTGATCATATATCGAAAATGGTGTTGGGAAAATGAGAGAATTTTCCGTCCAATTACTGATGAGGCGTACTCGTGAAAAACCTAGTTTACTGAAGCCTATCGTACTGCACTACTGAGATTAGTTTGATTGGATATTAAATAGTTTTTAAATAATAATAAAATTGTTTGAATTAGAAGTTTTATTGAGTTTTGAGAAATGAAAGATAAAAAATTAAATAAAAATATTAAAAATTAAAAAATTATTTGAATATAATTTTTGTTATAAAATTTTAAAAAATTTTATTATCTTTTGTAATTTGTTTGAAATCTTAGAAAAGTTGTATAGACCGAGATTTAAAATTTGAATAATGATTAGATAAAAAAGTATTTGAAAATTTAAAATTAAAAAATATTTTATATTTTAATAATATTTAAAAATAAAATATCTCAAAGTACGGTATTACACAAACAAGACCTTAAAATTCCGTACACATGGCGCGAATAAAAAAAAATGTATCGAATTAAGCGGTGGTACTTTCCCAAATTTAAGCAAACAAGCTGCATGGGGTGATATGATAGAGTGTCATGAGTATCAATATATGCTTATGATATAATTACTATTGAAAAACCAATATATATTAATGAATCGAGTCAGAGAGAAATTATAAAGAGTTTTTTTTTTTTTTTATGTAAACAGACTCATTTCATTAATAAATTAAAGTTACAAATATGATTTATCAATATATGAAAAATCTAAACTAAAAGTCAACTATCAACTCTGGGGCTTCTCCACACATAAATTTCTTTATGATGGATATTGTCTTAACTTCTAAACAAACTCTCTTCTAAGTAAAGAAAACGCTATGTAAAAACAGAACTAAAAGATTCACTCAGTCCTCTCAGTGAGGACAAATACGAGACACTGCTATAGATATCAAATTCAATAGCCTATTTCTATTTTATTACTAACTAAAAAAACAAAATTACACATAAATACAATAACAACTACAGGACCCAAGCACTGGTGAGACCCCAGATGTCACCCCCACCGCAAGTATCGGCATCTCGAGCCCTGACTGGATGAACACCCAGCTCACGCACAGACCACAACAGCCCGGCCATACGACCACATGCGTAACATCGCCCACCACTCTCGAACAGCTCTTGTCCCGAATTATGTCTGATCCAAAGGCTTAACACCTCACTCGAGTCAACAAAATTAACAATAAAACTGAAAAATAAAACAACTACAAAATACTGAAAATTACAAAATAGAAAAATAAAACAACAAAGAAAACAGAACAAAAAAATGGATGAACAATGCATAAAGGTTCAGAATTGGCACATGTAGAACACTATTCACTATGGGAGGAAAGTCAACGGTCAAACTTGGAAGTTCCGGAGTCAGAGGTTCCACAGAGGTTAAGTGTGGCGTTGACAGAGGACCCCTTGGTGGTACGTGATGGCCACGCGCCAACAAAGATCCGAAACTTTGTCCTGTGCGTGTGGGCTCCGCTTTGCTCCGATGGACACGGGATTTGGTGGTCTTGAAGATTGGCTGTTGAGGGTCATGCCGGTGTGTGACGCCCCGACTCCCATGTATAAAAAGCCTCAGAAATCGTGACGTCATGATGATGACAATCCGGGTCATACATCTCAACGATATGTGTTCAAGTGTGTGCAACATGCCACCAGAGCACCAAAGAGTCGCAGCGGTTGAAATAAATAAATATATGAAGTACCAGAATTTTTTTATATACAAAAAATATCAAGATACCAGTATACTGAAAATTATACAGTCTTCCAAGAAAATATAATAAAGCCTAATACATACGCATGGGAAACAAAGCCCACAACCAAAACAGCAACAACCACATGCCACTTAACTACGGAGCCGATCCCTAAGGCTTGTCTTCCTCGTCCTCATCTACACTAAAATCTACGGTACCCAAAAATGGTACCGCAGGTAAGTAATAAACCAAACAATCTCCAAGATTAAAATATATTAATGCTACCAACCATAAATGCATATGATGTACCATGCACCAAATCCAAAAATATCATTTCCCAAAAATGATTTACACCAAAAATAATTTATTGGACACTGTAGGCGGGAATCACAGGCTGAACTCTACCACTATCTGTACTTACCACCATCCCTACCACGTGTACCGTAGGTGGGAATCGTAGGCGGGATAACACCACCATCCCTGCTTACCACCATCCCTACAGTTCCTTTCCACACAACACAAAAACCCAATAGAGCACTGTAGGCGAGAATCACAGGCGGGGCTCTACCACCATCCCTACCGCGTGTACCGTAGGCGGGAATCGCAGGCAGGACAACACCACCCTCTCTGCTTACCACCATCCCTACGTGTACACCATAGGCGGGAATCGCAGGCGGGACTATACCACCATCCCTACAGTCTCTTTTCCTTTTTTTCCACAAATGAAAATTCAATTTTCAATAAACACAAATATGATCATGCGTGCACATACAATGTACCAATCCAATAATAAATTCCAACAACCAATCCAACAGTAAATTCCAACAATCAATCCAGATCACAGCACAACCAATCACAGACATAATAAACCAGTCAGTGCAAAAATATATTAAAACCTTAAAGATGTTCGGAAAAATATTTATAGCGTTACAAAAATATTTTTGGAGGATCACAGAGGAGCTGGAAGCGCCAAAGCAGCAACTCCACAGTGTAAAAACACTGTGGCCGAAATACACAGTGAAACCCAAAATCACACGAGGCCAAAGGAAGACTTGGGAATGGTAGGGTAGGGCCTATGGGAGGTGGTGAAGCTAATGGTAGTGGTCTTTGGCCATGGGTGGCGGTGGCGGTCGAAATGGCAGTGAAAGGTCGAGAAGTGAAAAAAGGAGTGGGCGTTCATTGGGGCGGCTCCGGCGATGGATCGGAGCTGAAATTAGGTGGGTTAGGACAGCAAGAGGCCTGTGAAGAAACGGTGGCCGGAGGTGGCCGGACGGCGACGCTGGAGCTCACAAGGCCGCGCTGCTTCAAGCTATGCATGGCGGTTCACGGTGGCATGGAACGGTCTGGGATTTAAAGGGGAGACTCGCCGACAAGTGGGGAAGCCGGTGGTGCCGGCGGTGCCAGCGGCGGCTCAGGGAGGATGAAGCCGAAACACGAGGGAGAGGAGAGAGAGAGGTATCGGGCTGGGGAGAGAGGGAACTAGAAGAAAAAGAAGAAAAGAAAAAGAAAAAGGGAAAAAGAAAAAGAAGAGGAAGAAAAAGGAGATCCAGTCTTTTCAACTTAGGTTTCGAAAGTGATCAAACGAAAAAGATTTTAAAACCACTAGATAAATAAAATAATTCAAACTCAATGAAATGCTCAATTAAAATAATAAAAATATTAAATTCAAAAAACAAGCCAATTTAAATTAAAGATTAATTTAAAATGTAAAACAATAAAGAATATTAAAAAATCCATAAAAATGATTTTCACAACTTAAAATATTATTATTTCAAAACTCCTTAAATTTTAAAATAAGAGAATAAATTTTTAAATAAATTAAAATAATCATTTTTTAAAAATATACTAAAATATAGAGTGCTACACAATGTGATGCGTGTAGACGGGTGACGGTTGGAGAGACTCGAACGGCAATGCTCCTTTACTTGACCTAAAAAAGTACAAAAATACAAAAATACTACACAAAACTAAAATGACAGAGGGGAGGGGGAGGAGCCGAAGCTCCCAACCCCTTACGTTAGATCTGCACTCCCTTACGTTAAATCTGGAGCTGGGGGGTTTAGAGAGAAGGGACAGGGTTTCTTTTAAGAGAGAAGCTGACCTTACTTACGTACGGTCCTATAAAGCATTAATCAGCGGAGAGAGCATCCTCATGTGATGGAAAGAAAAGTCATATCATTCAAAGGCACTTCGTGCATGCATCTTATACGTATAACGTACCAAGTATTGCAACCAAATATATTCACTTTTCCTAATGATCTTGAAACCCTGCAAAGAAACAACAAACGAGTACGAGGAGTACCTAATATTTCAATTTTAAATGCAACCTAACATATATATAATATGATCATGATCATGTGGTCATTGTGGTACGAGGTTCGCAGGCTTTTCCGAAGTCAAAAAATGTTTGGAGACTTTTATATTTTCTTTTTCGTATAGCCTAACCTAGAACCCCACCTTAGACCCTAGCTTGTGCCATTCAATCATCTATTACTACAAATTAATATTCCTTATATATTTGGCCAAAGAAAAACGCTTTTATGAATTGTAGGTTCAAACTTTAGATGTACAAGTTTCCTATAAAAAGGTACTAGCCCTTACCAGCGAAAGTGATTTTTTTTTAGCAATGCTAACTAGATACAATTTTAACATATGTAAATTCCGTACACTAATCCATTTGAAAAAAAGTAAAATTCATCATTAAAAAATTAATTTTTTTAAGTAAATTTCAGATTTATCTACTTTTTTTAAAAGGAGTGCGTGGAGTTTACAAACTCTAATACTATAAATATCAATTTTTATTTTTTTATATTTTTAGGACTTGTACAAATAATTACTCATATTATATATTGTCATAAGTTTATTACAAAAACTTATAGATAACTATTTCGATTTAATTAGGTCTATAGCGCTCCTTTGATCTTCATTAATATTGATATCTATTATTTTATGGATTAATATAAATATATACTTACCTTATTTGAAAATTATGGAGGAATTTTATTTTTATTTTTTGGAGAAATATTGCTAACTTAAATATAAAGAGAAAATTTGGATTACGAAATCTTCACACTAAATTAACCTCAACATTTCATGTAGCTTCATTTTTACATGATTGCGAATGATAAGATTACATACATTCACAAACATGTGATACTTTAATAAATATATATATCTTGTGAAATTATTATTTATCTAAAGAATTTAAATTGACGAAAAGATATATATTTGATTATTTATTTTATATTTTAACATTTATAAATTATATTAACGAAATTTAGATTATTAATAAAGGATAATTACATTTACCTTTTTTTTTTCTCTTTTACATTTAGCTAGCTAGGCACGTGGCACCATAAATCTATATAATTTCATTGCATGATTTTAAAGTACCGGCCAATAGCCTTCGTCAGGTCTTGTCGTTAAAAATTAAAATGGAATCCACCATGTTCATGAATGCCGTACACGTTATGATTTTGATTGAAATACAAAAGCAACACGAAAGCTGAAAATGATTAGGGCAAAAAAAAATAATCAGTTACAAGAAGTTCCAACTCATAACTTTATTAATAGATCCAACCACGTCATTTTATATTGATTTACTCGTTTTTCTATTCATATGTCTTATATGAATTTATCTTATTAAAATAAAATAAAAAATAAAATGTTGTCGTTATAGCGAAGACTTCTTATTTGGCCAGTTATAAGAAGATCCCAATGCCTCCATGATCGTGTTGCCAATTTGAGAATTATTGTTCGTTCGTGCGTAGGTTGTCTCGATGATTGTGATTTTCCAATTAGTCTTATGATCCCAACACTATTAATCTTTAACAAAAATATTTAATTATTGATTCATATAAATCTAATATTTTTTATTCATATATCACTACAATAAATATGAGTTTTTTTCACGAATTTTTTTTTTCAAGATATACCATCATGACAAATAGTAAGTTGATAACACGAAAACAGTTTGCCGAAAAAAATACATGCCTTTTATCACGAAATGACGTTGGCTAGTAAAACTTTGTGGTTAAACTAGCTTTACACGTCATTAATTTTGTAAATTGATCACGAGTTGTTTTCTTGTACTTTAAATTATTAACATGATTGATTAAGACATAATAAAAGATTGAAAATAAAATAAACCAAGCCACCTTTTTCAACAATGACCGTTGTTAAGACATGCAAGACTTTGAAATAAAATATATCTATCTATTATGCACACTTGTAAGTTACTAAAACATCCTTGAGATGAGATCATTCTTAAATCAAATAATTATTTTTTTAGTCAATTCTGAATTAGACAAAAAAAAAAAAAGTCTTATCTTTTAAGAAAATGATTTGTATAATTGTACAATTTTAGGGTCATGTGCAAGTCTTGCACTTGAAAAAATAAGCAAATCTAATATCCATTTAAAAAAAAATGGTGCCCCAAAAATTCGCTTTTATTTTAAGATCATGAAGATGTTTGTTTTTTAATTTTTTTAAAAATATATAAAAAACTATTTATTAAATAAAAATTTAATTTTTTAAAATTTTTTTAATAAAATATTTCATATAATAATTAATATTTTATTATATTATAATTAAGAATGATTCACATAAATTTTATCATAACCTAGTTGACCACACCCCTGATTCACCCCTAATTAGTAAATAGCCTATGTAGTAAGTAGAACCGAAAATTAATACAACTAAATTCTTTTGCTTGAAAGTCACGAGTTTTGCTATACAATCTTCACTATACTTCACATTTTATATTTTTTTAAAATTTTTTTGAGTTTATTATTTTTAAATTATTTCAAATTATTTATTCATTATTTATATAATAAATATTTGATAAAAGAAAAAAAATTAAAAATTTAAAAAAAATATAAAGTGCGGAGTGTGAGAAAATTTATATTCTTAATAATAATACTTCTTAGTTCTCATCCCTTTCCAAACCCTACAGATCAAATTGTACGTACATGATCAGCTCTAAGCAGTCTTGTCACAATATGCCTATTAAGAAAATTAAAAATTTATATAAATAAGTATGTAATATAGAACTGAGTAGAAGAACTTATTTAATAAATTAGCAGTAATGCATCTTAACATGCAATGATTGTAATATATTTTAATTAATACGATCACATTATATATAGTCACAATCTTTGTTTTTTTCCAAACTTTTTTTTATGGACTTATGCACGTCAGTAAAATTGTCGCCTCTCCTTAAAAAAATATATATAATAATTAAAGTGGCCAAACCACTAGTGAGTGTCATCATGTATAAGCAAAAGAAAATTCGCCGCTTGAGATGATGTTCGAAAAAAAGTAGAGTTTATTATTAAAAAATTAATATTTTCATATAAATTATATATTTATTCACTTTTATACAACTGTAAATATAAATTTATTAAAAAATTAATATTTTTATATAAATTTTATATTTATTCACCTTTATACAACTGTAAATATAAATTTATTGAAAATAAGTAAAGAGTGTCACCATTGAAAATGTGCATTTTATAACTATAAATATTATTTATCATATATTATATATATTTAAAATAATAATAATAATAAATAAAGCAAAGCAAAGCAAAAGCGTGCTGGCGACACGTGGCTGTAGAATCATGTAGCAGCTTAATTAAGGAAGTAAGAGGACCAGCAGGTAGTGCGAGTTTAGGTAACGGACAATTATGGATTTATGAATGGGCATGCCCCCACACTATCGTGGCTGTAGAATCATGTAGTAGCTCAAGGAATTAAGAGGACCAGCAGGTAGTGAGGTAGGTAACGGATAATTATGGATTTATGAATGGTTAAAAAAATGAAAAATGAAGAAGAAAAAAGAAAAGAAACCCAAAACCAAGATGAAAAAAAAAAAATCATTATCAAATAATAAAATGTAATTTATACGCATGTCAAGATCATCACAATGTCTAAAAATCTTATAATACCAAAGGTTTTGATTTCTATCCACATTGTTGGAACTGAATTCCTAATTGGATGCATATCTCATAGCAGATTTGATCCTCAGAGACAAAAATTTTTAGGGACAAATTCAATTCGTCTCTAAAAGTGTTTATTTGAAATGAAATTTCATCTCAGAACATGGATGCAGTTTTTTATGAAATAGTGTCATTTTTTATATTATCATGAACGGTAAGTAAAATAACAAAAAATAATTTTTGATAATAAAGAAGCTAGCTATATATAAGAAATAAAAACGATACAGTAATAAAATCAACAACATTCGATACAATACAAAAAGTGAAATAAAAAATAAAACTATTGAGTAAGATTATACAGGTCCTCCTACATGACAGAAATGCGTCTCTCAATCTCTTACAGTCGAACCATAATTGGCGCAGTGACCCTCTTCACCATCCTCTCCATCTCCTGGAGCAAAAGTATGCGATGGTCCTCAAGCAGGGATCATATCTCCGTGATAGTAGCCCCGGCAGCCTGTCTATCAACAGCGGCATCAGCAAAAGGTGGATCACGCTCCATGCCTTTATCTTGTGCCGCTGGAACATTAAGGCAAGCCTTCCGCAAGTGGCCATCGCTCTTACTGAAGGTGGTCTTGTTATGGGGCTCAATATGTGGTTGTCTCCACTCAGTCATTAGCACATTAACCCCCAATTGAACTAGGAGGTTAGAGATCATCAATGTCAACGGTAGACTACCTTCACTCAAATACAGTGACTTAGATTGAATGCGGAGGAGGAAATATAAAGGTCGATCAATCGGCTCTCCTCGTGATATCCATAGCATAAACCGAGCTCGTTCAATGCTGAAGTCAATCTTGTGTTTCCTCAGATCAATATTATAGGAAACAATTAAATTCAGCATTCGAAAAAATGAGATACAATCTACCTGTCTGATGACCTTGCTGCCATCATATGGAGGAACGGAATCGTCATGCATCAACTGACGAATCTCATCATCAGTGGGACCATCATCGAATGGAGCCTCATCCTCGATGGCATCTCCACCATCTATCCCTGCTACCAGTTGTTGTGTAGGGTATGCACCAATCTCTTGGGAGATACAAAGAAAATCAACAATAATGTCTGTTGAGATAGTAATACTCACTCCTTGAATGGTGAACGTGAATGACTCCTCATTAGCCTCCATCTGACCCATGGCCCAATAAAACCCACTAACCATGTCAGGATAGGCCACCCCCCTTTGCTGACAGATCGGGCTCCATCCTCTACTGCTGATAATAGACAATAGGCTCCTCCCATCCTAGATAATAGGCTTCCTCTCGTATTCTGCAGATTATTTGCAATGGAGAAAATTTGATGTCGAGTACCCATGGTTTGCCGAAAAACCTCGAATGTACGTCATGGTTTAGTAACGGATGATTTTAATCCATTTGGCAACATGAGCACTTCTCATAGTACTTGGTCTGTCATCTTAATGCCATATAATCTGCCACCTTGGAACACTCTGTCCGTTCGAACAAGATTAAATATATTTGGTAGTTCGAATCAAGTTTCTGTACCGTTGGAACTATATCAGGTTTGTTCAAACGGAAGGATTTCCATTTGAACTGGTTTTTGGGACGAAAATTTTTGTCTCAAAAAGAAATTCCCGTTCGAAAGCCTTCGACTAGTTCTACCCAATTACATCCCTAAAAGTATTTATTGGGACGAAAATTAAATTTCGTCTAAAAAAACTTTTTGAGACGGGCTTTTAGCGACAGCTTAGAGATGAATTTTTTGAGACAAAAATGGGGTTTTATGGGATGAAATAATTTGTTATGATTTATATCTATTGGAATGGATATTTGAGCCCCCCATAATTTTAGCTAAGAGATAAAGTAAAAAATTGACTAAGACTCCTAACGATGACTCAGACATCTAACAAAAGATGACTCAGACTCCTAATGATGACTCAAACTCTTAATAAGAGATAGATTCAGACTCCTAAATAGAAAATGCTTCACCAGGTAAATTAGACTCTATCATTCCAATGAAATAACTTTTATAAATAATCTACAGGAGGTAACAAATACTACACGTGATTTATTGGCTGCTTTATACATTATTACTAATTTAGGCATCGTAGTGTCCCCAAGGAAACCAAGGCCGCCCCTTTATTTGTTGTAGGTAATCTGTGTGATTGGTGGTGTATCCTTACAGTGGCACTATCTGTGGGATCTTCGCAAAATTCAACGTAATTTTCACATACCAAACTACTATACGATCACACGTAAACTGTGATTTCTTAATCCCGGAAAGGAGAGTAGAGGAATTCTGAGATTCACAAGATCGTTTACAAAAACCATATAAGATCTCTTCAACTTTGTTATTTCCTATTTTTTATTTTCCTAACGCTGTAGTGAATGGTGAAAGAAAAAAAATGAAGAAAGAACTCGGGAAGTATACAGCACGTGCAGTATGCATTGGGCACGTACAACATGCATTACGCCTGCGCCATGCACAGTGCACGTAGGGGATGCATGACATGCACCCAGTTCCTTCACCAGGCGGAACCTAGGCCCACCATTGATCTGCTGGTAATCCACTGTGATGCGACGATGTCAAAGCTACAACGACGGCGGATACTTCTGCCGATAACTCACTGGATTAGACCATTGTGTGTGCTGTGATAAGAGGCCGCCAGCTGCCGGAGGCCCACGCATTGGTGTTCGTGAATTGGTGAAGACGTCACTGGTAGTCACCAAAACCGCCGGCGCTGTCTATCGTTGACTGGCTATTTCCTCCACCAGGGAGCCATTCACGTCGGCCACATTTTGTGCAAAGGAAGCACGTCACCGATCACCATGGAAGTCTGTAAACCAACCGTCCTTGAGCTAGCAAGGCTGCCACAAGCCTCCACCTGCACTGCCAGTAGTTTCTATCTCCGATAGGGAATCTCCTCGACGCTGGGAGCCAACCACACCGGCCACGATGCTACGGGCCAAGAAAATCAATGCCAACACACAATATGTTCGTCGGCTCAGCCCCCGTACGGAGCTTGCCATGCCTGTTGCCCGCCACCTTCGTGAGTGGCGAGGTTAGGCTCTAGCCACAGGGCCAAGCACTAGGATAGAGCCAAGGGGGAGTTCCCCGTAGGTATCTTGCCGCCAACGACCCAAGAGTAACAAGCTACTATCAACTCCATCTGCCGACGACTCACTAGCCAGCAAGGGTGTCAACAACCATCACACAACTCGCCAGCGACCTCGGTCACCAGCACTCCTCTTCCCCGCCGCATCACCCCACAAGTTGTCATGAACCACACCATGCACGCTGCCGAAAATAGAAGTCAAGTGTCAATGTGCCAACAGAACTACCGCCAACCACCACCTAAGACTTCAGCTTCTTTTGCCCCGACAAGATGGTCCCTGACCACGGAGGTGTTGTTCCCCATCACTCCTTACTGCCATCATTGGCGCTCACAATAAGAGATCAATACCAACGCTGCTGCACCTTGTGAGCTCTTGCCGCCTAGAGTAGCTAGCGGTGGCATTGCTCAAAGGGAGGACATTAGAAAATGTCGAAACTCCTGTAACCGGCAAGAATGTCCCAGACCATGGAAATGTTGCTCACGCCCAACATGAACCAACCGAAAAGTCTCCTTCGTATCACCGACCGAAAGTTCAGATAAGATCTCTCACTTTTCGTCCCTCATTTTTTCTACTAAACATCTACGAATTAAAAGGAAAATTCAGGAAGGGTATGTTCTAACAACAAAACAAGTGCAAATTCGCCAGATTTGCACAAGCGCAAATAATATCTTCCAGTCACTAGCTATGTTCATGACAAGTAGCACCCCTTAGCTGGCAACAAGACCAGCGCCACTTGGGAGGAAACAAGACCCGCGCCTCTCGGCGGGTAACAAGTCTAATACCCATCTGCGAGCAATAAGACCAACGCCTTGGGCGAGTAACCAAACCAATGCCTTTCAGCGACCAACAAAACCGACATCTCCACCATGCAACTAGACCAAGGTCTCCGTGGAAAGCATATGTCTTCTGACCAATGCCTACCCACGGGCATCACCCATATATCACCAGCCTTCACCACACTCTAGCGGGATGGCTCAAGTTTACAAATTTCAAACTTGCAAATTGTATTAGACTTACCCTTTTTTTTTTCATGACAACTTCTCAGGATGTGGGGAATCGAACGGGGTGGTGGTCAGAAGACCACACAACCCTCTCAAAATTCCACCATCAAACGGGGGTGGAGGTCAGAAGACCACACGACCATTTCCAAAGTTAGCCACCAGAAACTGAGTTACACATTCGCGGTGCAAAAGAAGGGGCGTGGAGGTTAGAAGACTAAACAACCCTCTCCAAAGATTGCCATCAAAAGTTTGCCATCGAACGGGCGTGGAGATCAGAAGATCACATGACCCTCTCTAATGTTAGCCACCGAAAGTTGAGTTACATACTCTCGGTGCAACCATAAAGTGCGTGGAGGTCAGCAGACCCCACAACCCCCATACTGATCTTCACCAGAAGGCGTTGAGTGATTACACTCACACCACAATCGCCACCAACTAGTCACCTTCTGGAATGAGGCACCAAGCTCCACAACTACCTTGCGCAGGTTTCCTTTAGGAGTGAGTCGAGGGCTCGATAACTGCCTAATGTGGATTCAAGGATTCGACGGGCTCCCTGACCACTTAAGCACGGGGTACTACCAAGAAACACAACAATGAACCAAGAACACAACAACGATTTAAACTAAGGGCAGAAAATCCACTATTACCAACAAAAGTAAAAACGATCACAAAAATACACACAAAAAACCAATAAACAAAAACAGTCACTTTTCGCTGACAATAAACAATTTGTCTGGCAAACATTCACACAAATACACAAACTCTTACATCCACATCAAATCGGAGAAACACCAACAAAAAATCACAACATGGGGCGAAATCCTCTAAGGCCATCGAAAACTAAAAATGATCACTGAGCACAGCTACCAGAATTGCTTTTTGTGTAGGTTACTTCTATCACGGTTGACTTGAAGACCAAAAGGTCGAGCCTCGTTCACGGTGCAACCAACTGTTAGCTAACCAAAAGGAAGTGAAGACACCCACACGCACTAAATAACATGGATCCTCGGTGGGGTAGGGGAAAACAAAAGAAAGTAGGCGCCCACGAGCCATCAGGGTAAAAGGTAGGTACAACGAACGTAAAGTATTTAATTTCTCATGTGTCAGCATAAAGAAAATTAGCGAGGTAATTAGAAGGGATATTTGAGCCCTTACAATTTTAGCTAAAAGATAAAGTCAAGAAGGAACTCAGACTCCTAAGAGGGAGATGACACAAACTCCTAATGATGACTCAGACTCCTGATAAAAGATGACTCAGACTCCTAATAAGATATAGATTCAGACTCCTAAAAGGAAAAATGTTTCACAAGGCAAATCAAACTCTATCACTCCAATGAAATAACCTTTATAAATAGCCTACATGAAGTAACATATACTAAATTTGATTTATTGGCTACTTTATACATTTACTCTATACTATTACTGGTCCAAAATAGGACCGGTTCCACAGGTTCAGGCCAGTCCAGTTTAGTTTTTCAGTTTTCTGGTTAATTTTTCCACCCCTATTGGTCAACACCTTTGACAAAGAGATGCTCTCTCACTAAGTCTATTTTATGAGAATGCAAATTTTTACATTGTCGGCATGGACATCTAATATGCCAATCACTATCAGCTGTAGAGAATGCAAACTCCAAGAATTTCTTCACACCTTCAACATAAACATTGTAATCCTCATCTAAGTGATTTCTAACTCGCATCAAACTCTTATCCATGCCAAATACTCTATTACAAACAGTCACGTGAGCAACAACAACCAAGCATGTTTCTAACATATTGTGCAATTTATTCCTTTCACCAGGTAGTTGGTCCCATCCCATTCGGAATTGTAAGATTATAGTTGCCAACCTATCAACTATTATGTGTCATGTCCAACGAAATTTCTGTAGCATCTCCCCATAGTTCTACAAATATACTCATTTGGTCGTGTGTACCGACGAATAATACGTCGATACATCATCACCAAAACTGCATATCTGGAGAACAATAAGGGATGACTCTACCAAAATCATAATGTCAAACACAAACAGATACAATTGGATAATTTACAAGAATAATCTTACAATCACAAACTGTCCACTCTGGACAATTCAAGAGCTAACAATCAATTGTTCAATAGGATTGATAACTCTCGAATGAGTCTAAGATTTATTTCGATGCAACATACAGGACACAAGAGTAATACACAACAACAATGCAATATACGATAATATATCAAACAACAGCTAAAAAGATTTTTGATTGTTATATTAAATTTAATAATTACTTAAGATTTTAACTTATTCTAATTATTATCAAATATTCAATTTTCTATGATTTTCTTGTAAATATGATTATTATTAGAATAAGTTAACAAGTTATAACTTATTCTAAGAATTATTAAATTTTATCCTCTTTTCTCCAATCCTATTTTAAGTATTCTAAGTATTAAAAAATATATTAAGTATTGAGTACTTTTTAATACTTTTTTTATACTATCTTTATTTTAAGCATTAAGTATTTTTTAATATTTTTTTATACTATTCTTATGTTAAGTATTAAGTATTTTTTTAATACTTTTTTTATACTATCCTTATGTTAAGTATTAAGTATTTTTTAATATTTTTTTATACTATCTTTTTTTTTTTAAGTATTAATTATTTTTTAAGTCCTTTTTTATACTATCTTAAGTATTAAGTATTTTTAAGCATTTTTTAAACTATCCTTATGTTAAGTATTAATTATTTTTTAAGTATTTTTTATAAGCATTTTTTTATACTATCCTTATGTATTCTATGATTTTCTTGTAAATACATTCTTGTAAATATGTATTTTTTATAAGTATATTTGCTATGTGTAATCTGTATTAATGCAAGTTAATGTTCGAACGTATAAAACTTATGTTCGAACGCAATAGTACCGTTTGAATTATAACATATACTATTTAGATGGATTCAACCCAGATTCCAAATGCAAACCCAGAACAACATAAAAAAATACAATCCTCAAAAACATCACAAATCATACACAATAGAAACAAGCACACAAATACATAAATTATAATGAATAAACTATAAAACATGAATCTTACCTTCAATGCAAATCCAATACAACTCAATAAACAATAAACACCTACACAACATGTAGACAAATAATAAAATCAGTATTAGTAAAATTCCTGTGTAGTGAAGAGATGAGTTAACTGTGCATAGATATCTAACAAAGAACATACCTTCAAAGAACAAAGATGAGTTAACAAAGAACATACCTTCAAAATATTCATGTGCAGCCCTATTTCTAATGTGAGTTCAATCTAACTCACTCTATTTCTATCTCTATGTCACTCTTTGCATCTCTCTAATCGAAATGGGAGAAGAATGAAGGACTACGGGGAGAAGAATGAGGGAGTGCGGCGCTAGGCTGAAAGAGAATAAGGGATGATAGAGTAGTACGTAGCTCTGAGGAGTGTTGTGGGGTATTTAAGCGGGGTCAGAATTTTTGAATTTATTACGGCGAAAAGTGTCATTATAATAAGTTCTCTAGCACGAAACGTTGTCGTTCCATTTAAAACTTCCCTGATCAAGGTGAAAAAAGTTGTCACCTGCACGCCATCTTAAGTTGTTAACTGTTCGAACGTAAATATTACACATTCGAATGTGAAAATAGATTCAACACGCAAGTTTTCCCGCTTGATAATTTTTCGTGCTAGCGTTTGAACAGTAATAAAGTACCATTCGAATGTAGTTTTGCTGCTCAAGGATTGGCAGGATACATTCCCACCACTATTTCAGGAGGTACCAAAAACCCTAGAAACCGTTCGAACGTGCTTCTTAATGGCTGAAAACATTCAATCACTAATATAGCATTCGAACGCTAGGTCATACCATTCGGACATATCTTACTAAATGTTTTATTATAGTATAATATCTACACTATACGTTATAATTTATTACTAAATATAGTTTTTTGACAAATATTACTATATATAGTTATATATAAATATAGTGATGATATATACTATATATTTTATGAGTATATATTATAAATACTATATTAATGCTAATATAGAATAATACTATAATATATATTATCGTAGTATATATTATAATTTATATACTATCAATATATTATAATATATACACTATCATATATTGTGATACATATATATATATACTATATATGACACTACAAGAAAGTTGGTCTTTTGCGGCGACAAAGAACGGCTCCGAATATGGGTTTAATCAGAGTAACTGGCTTCTACATGATGAGTTACTGTGCTGCCAGAAATAATATTCTTTTTTGCTGCGAGTTTTAGTCACTGCTATAATAAGCGCAGAAAATGAATTTTTTTTATTTGTTCGGTGTTTTCTTCTCGCTGTTAATAATATATTTTGCGTCAAAATGATGCCGCCGCTAAAACAATCACGGAAAATACGGAATAATTTGACCGGCGATTTTTCTTCCTGTTGTTAAAAACACCTCCTACGGCGAAATGTTGACGACGCCAATCAATCATTGTAAACTGAATCATTTAGAGGCGATAAAGACTGTATTTGCGGCAGAACTAAGTCACCGCAAATGATTTTTTTTTTCCAAGACACCAATGAATTGAAAAGTGACGGACCTAGGGTAATTTTTTTCCCAAAATTCAGAACCTGCCCAGACTATCTCTCTCGTCTCTGTTGAGCTCTTGCCACCGCAACGTGTTTTTTGTTTGCCCCCACCCTTTTCCTCACAGTGGCGAGGTTGTCGGTAAGAAAGTTGTGTTTCTCTCTCTCACCCTTCCACCTGATCATGTACTGGTCTGATCTCTCTCTCTCTCTAGTTATAATAACTCTCATTTTGGCCCTCTGTCTAACGACCTAAGGTGTCGCGGTCGTAATTCCAGGAGGTGCGCCACCTCCTCACGTGTAAGTGAACTCCTTCATCTAATATTAGCACAATACTCTATCTAGTATGTAGACATTGATGTGTACCCAGATTATGCGACGCCCATTTTCATATAGAATCAACCGATGTCACAGCATATTCATGTACATGCCTTAGATATCTGGCCTTACTTTAGAATCAAAGGGTTCAAATTACAAAATTAACAGAATTAATTCACAGTACCGAGGGTTTTGTTACATAAATATTACTTCCCTTTCCAGATTTGTTAGATATTTGAGACCATGTTAATACTAATTTTTTAATTAGGACTTTCATGCATATAGTTAAGAGGTTCTTGACATTAGTTAAATCTAACTTTCTTCTTTGAGGATCTACAGGAATACTCAACTGTGGGAAGCTCGATGTGTCTTCTCGAAGCAGTGAACTGAATTGTATCATTACCAGTTCTGACGTTTAGCCTTAGTAGACTTAAACTTCACAGTTTTGTGCAAAAAATTACCAATTCTTGCTAATTTTCTCAATCAATCAGAGTTATAAATTTCACCTAATCAAGTTTAGCTGCTCTATTGTCCTTTATTTATTTTTAGATATTATATGCGCAATATTAGTTCTAACTTGTTTTGTAGCTGAGCATTGCTATGCATCATCCTACACACCACATACCAATGTGTTTTTTTTTTAATTTTTTTTTATTTTACTCTTCTTGAAATATTTATATTTTTTTATTCATCATTCATATAATACACATTTAATAAGAGAAACAAATAAAAAAAAAAAAAAAATTATGGTGTGTGGTGTGTAGGATGATGCAAAGATTAACTCTTTGTAGCTGGCCTCCCCAAACCCTCCATTTGTATTCCACTTTTTAGTGTATTGATCCAACTAGTTATACCAATGTTTGTGTTTGATAAATTAATGGCCCTTACTTAAGTCTGAAGGTTTATATGTGCCTTTGCCCCTTACTAAATCACTGTTGTGGTAAAGGTTGAAATATCACTGTTGTGGTCAAAACTCAATTTTCGGAAACCTCTATTGCGCCAAAAAACCCAACAATTTTGAAGAAATTGAAATTCCTCTCAGCGATTCCAATCACCGTAAATACCTGGTATTGCAACCTAATGTGCAACTTCCTCCACTTTCTCTCGGCATGTATGGAATCACAGCTAGGTTTCTCGGCGTCTCTCAACTCCCCGATAAAAATCACCTTTTACGACGAACCAATCTCACAGGCACCACCACGGATCTTGCGACGGCAAAGTCGATTGGGCCCAAAAAATTTTGTAGCTGCTATGGGTCACCGTTGTTTCAGAGGACAAAATCGCCAAGAATTGCCTCTGTATTTATGGAGAAGCATTGTGGCGAAAAAAGTGGCTTATGTCAGGCTCAAGTAGCGGTAGTTTAGCTGCGCTCCATAAAACATTGCGTTTAATTTTTTGTGACGATTTTGATGCTTATAACGGCGACATATTACCGCTACAAAAAGTGTATATTCTTGTAGTGTGATATATATCATTGATATATGGTGATATTAGACATGGATATCATCTATATAGTGATGATATCTTTATATATACATATAGTATTTATCATACCATTATATACATATATATATTATGATATAGTCATATGATATAAAAATATGTATTATAGTGATGATATAGCATTATATATATATGTTCATATATATATATAACAAGTTATGGTATTATATATAACAAGTTATATCGTGTATACTGTTATATACAAGCGTATACTATATACTATATATCATATATATCAACGATACTATAGTATAGTGATATAACATGTACTATATTATAGTTATATATGATATATTATAATATGGTATATATTATATGATATTATAATTTGCATATACTAATACTATATATTATAGTATTTATATATGAAATCACTATATGATATATCATACATATAATATCATATAGTGATATATACTATGTGATATATTAAATAGAAAAAATAAATGAATTTACTAAATTTGAAATAAACATAATTCGAATGGTATTTATTATTTATTCAAACGGTAAGATAGTCTCAAAACTGTTAGAATGGATCTGTACATATACGGTATCAAGGGAGGCTTTGAACATTGTTGATGCCCCCATAACAACCATTTAAACTTTCGAACGTAACCTAACTCAGTCAAACGTCATCGCCCCTGTCGTCAACGCCACCGTTGAAGACTCATTTCTTTCAAGAGGTACAATCCTTACATTCGAATAATGGTTGATTTATATAGGTTTTGTTAGATTATTTGTAAAAAATAGAAAAACTTGATTTTTCCTTTTATGGCCAACATAGGTGGCCGGGAATCCACCGTAGGCTGTTAAATGAGTTTTGTATACTTGTTATTTGTGGAAGAATGAAAAGAATCGGTGGATTCCTTCGTTTTCATGGCCACTGAGTTGACTTGGCCATGACTGAGTTTGACCCATATACTGTTCAAACAAGTTTGTATGCGAATTGTAGGAACTCAAACGTCAAACAGTTGATTGGTTCACCATACGTTTGAATTGAATTTAATTTTAGCGTTTGAACATATATGTTTCACACTCAAACGGTACTGTAAAAATTATAACATTCGAACAGTTAGGGCTTTGATCGAATGGTATAACAGAAAACATGCAGTTTCTCATTGTTTTAATTAGTATATATATAATTTTGTGAATATTCATGTATCATATTTTATTTCTAATGTTGCATATATATTTTATTTTTTAAATTTCAGGTTAAAAATGTCTTCTAGGGGACATAAGCGTGGCAAACCAGGGTAACCCTTCACCGAAAAAATTTAAGAGAGGACTATTTTATTAGAGCATGAGGTGAAGATTTTTGACTCTTATCTCGAAGGGTCATTCCTTGACATCTGTCTTCATTGATTATGGTTGGACATCAATCCTCGATCATAAGGACAAAGCATGGAATCATTTCATATATTGGCATCGTCTCCTAGTTCTATAAAGAGTTCGGTGGTGCCAACCCATATAACGGAAGGGCATACACGGTCTTCATCCAAGGAGCTTCAATTATATTTTCAACGGATAAACTCGTTGATTTTATTGGTATTACTTAATTGCGCACTGCATATCTGAACATGGTGCCCAATGAGTCTCCAGCTTTAGGTGATTGGGAGACGGCGGAGGATGAGGGATCTTATATAGAATAACTCGATGGCCTTTCTGATCATAAGGTGAGGCAGTTGGTTGTTAGTCAAGATGCTCCTCCCTATGATGGGACAAAAAGCATCAAACAGGCAAATCTATCTGGTTTCTTCAAGATCATGAACTTGATCATTGCCAATAACATTGATCATCAGCAGCACAAGATAGAGGTTTGCATAGATTGGGCGAAGTTTATGATACACATCACTTATGAGGTTCCTATCAACCTAGTGAGTTATATATTCGATAGGATTCGATCAGAGCGCCGGTACATTACGACTGATATATTGCCATTCAAGATCCTGATCACATGATTTCTACTACATATCGGGTCCTACCAACTATTGTTTGAGCATGTTCGGGAGCTGATGGGACCGATCAACTCCTCCACCCTGTCATGAAGCATGGGACACTCAAGATTTTGTCTTCGTGGTCCTATTCTACCGGTCAATACTCATAGAGATGCACACCCGGGATATCGTGGAGTATAGGCTGGTGAGACATCCACACAGGCCGAGGCATCACGCGCAGCTACTCGTGAGGAGATGGCGGATATAGTGCATGCAAAGATCAGCGGACAGACATTAACGATGATTAATGTAGTGCATACGGAGATCCGTACTGCCATGTTTGACTTGCATACAGAGATTAGTGCTAGCATCTCTGACTTACGTACAAAGATTGATGTCATGTTTGCGACTTAAGTCACAATTAGTACTTGACTGACACAACTAGAGACACGCTTAGCTGCAGTTGAGAATATGTGCAAAGAGTTGGGTTCTTAGTAGTTTATATGTTTTATTTACATTTCTTTTTTTGGTATGGATAATATTTAATTGGTGTTTTGTAAATTTAATTTAATTATGAATTAAATTATTTTTGTCTTCTCTAAATTAATTATTGATTTCTATTATTCCTATTATTTAATTTCTAATTTTTATATAAATTAAATATTTATCCATAATTAAGTGAGGTATTTTATTGCCATCAATAATTGTAAGAACCCTGTAAACATTCAAATAGAATATATCACGTTCGAACGTTTTCTCATTCCCTCTAAATATTTTTGCAATAAATCGCTCTTCGAACTCTTAATTTTATATTCGAACATTGATTAACGAATTCGTTCGAACGGTAAGTCAATGTCCCGTTAAATTTATTGACTTAACCTACTAATTTCCTATTCAATCATATATAATATCTGTTCGAACATTGATTAACTTTGACATTCGAATGTTGTTGTATGTTGTTCGAATGGTAAGTCAATGTCTCACTAAATTTTGTTACTTAACATGCCAAATTCTAGCTTGACCATATATAATATCCGTTTAAATGTTTATTTTATTTTGTTCGAACGTTTTTTGTCGATGTTTGAATGGTTATTTTAGTTGGAACGAAATTTTTCGTCCCTACATATACCGTTCGAATGTGTTCGAATAGTAAACACCTTCCGTTATTTTTTTGGAGCGAAAATTGAATTTTGTCCCTCGATCTCATTTTTTGGGATGATTTTAATTTCATCCCAAACAAAAATCGTCCCAAATTTTTTTTTTTTTTTTNAAATTGAATTTTGTCCCTCGATCTCATTTTTTGGGATGATTTTAATTTCATCCCAAACAAAAATCGTCCCAAATTTTTTTTTTGGTAGTAGTGCCACAACCATGCACAACCAATTTGGGTAGTACTATTTTGGGTATTAGTATTTACGATGTATCTTTACTTGGAATTGGAAACGAGATCAGTAGGTTTGGAAATGTACCAGAAAAGGTACTGGATATATCTAATGTACATATCTACCATTCATGGCCAGTGGCCTCGTGAGAAGGTACTCTATAATTCTCTGGAAATGTAGTTGAGGCGACTAGTTTGTTCGATACTCACGTGAGCTTCAACCTAACCCTAAAAGCTGTAATATCAAATTAATGACCTCACAACCTTTATATATTTCATACCACTTGGAGCAATTTTATGTATCACACGCAAGCCTTGCTTTTCTCTAATATTAGTGCCACTACTGCTAGCTGCTGCAACACCATGGCCCTAGACATATTTCTTCTCCGGGAACTTGTCACCGCCATTATCCTCTTCTTAATCTCCCACTTTTCCATTCGTACACTCCTCAAAAAAAGTGATCGCAAACTGCCACCAGGTCCTAAAGGTTGGCCGGTTATAGGGGCTCTTCCCCTACTAGGAAGCATGCCCCATGTAACCCTAGCCAAGTTGTCCCGACAGTACGGACCCGTTATGTACCTAAAAATGGGCACTTGTAACATGGTCGTGGCCTCTACCCCAGATGCTGCACGAGCTTTTCTCAAAACCCTAGACCTAAATTTCTCGAACCGTCCACCGAATGCTGGGGCAACGCATTTGGCGTATGATGCTCAGGACATGGTGTTTGCGGACTATGGACAGAGGTGGAAGTTGCTTAGGAAGTTGAGCAACTTGCACATGCTTGGAGGGAAGGCTTTGGAGGACTGGGCTCAGGTTCGAGCGGCCGAGCTCGGGCACATGCTAAGAGCGATGTGCGAGTCTAGCAGGCAAGGGGAGCTGGTGGTGGTGCCGGAGATGTTGACGTACGCGATGGCGAACATGATTGGGCAAGTGATATTGAGTCGACGAGTGTTTGTGACGAAAGGGTCGGAGTCGAACGAGTTCAAGGACATGGTGGTGGAGCTCATGACTTCAGCTGGGTTCTTTAACATCGGAGATTTCATACCATCCATTGCATGGATGGATTTGCAGGGGATTGAGCGAGGAATGAAGCGCTTGCACAAGCGGTTCGACGTGTTGCTGACGAAGATGATTGAGGAGCACTCAGCTTCGGCTCATGAACGCAAAGGAAAGCTAGATTTCTTAGACGTTGTCATGGCTAACCGAGACAACGTCTCTGCAGGCGAGAGGCTGAGCTTGACCAACATTAAGGCCCTCCTGTTGGTACGTACTTACAATATTCGTCATTAATCAAGAGTATTTTAATTAGGAGGTACTAGTAGGATAGACAATATGTGACACGACCGTTAATCCAATACGAACACGACACGATAAAAGCGGGTTAGGATTTAACATTAATTGGTTTGGGTCAAAACGGATTGACTCGTTAAAACACAATTGTTTAATGGGTTGATAACAGGTCAACCCGTTTTGACCTGTTAAGAAAGTTAAAGTTACAATTATACCCTTATACCTAAAAATAAAATTGTTAAAATTTTAATTTCGATATTTTAATTGTTTCGATTGTAATTTTAGACTTGTAGTTAATTTTATATTTTTTTATAGATATCATGATTTTAACATTTATATAAAATTAAACTAAACTTAATTAGGTTAAACATGTTAATTTCGGGTCTGTTCAACTCAGTTACATTAACGGGTCAAAATGGGTTGACACGACACGACATGTTATGTTTTAATGGGTCGTGTTAGGGTTTGAGATTTTAACACAATAAGCTTAATGGGTCGGGTTATGGTTGACTCATATAGTATAATATATATGTCTTAACATGACACAAACACGATCCGTTAACATGATTTGACACCCTTAGGTACTAGTCGATTAATGAAGGGTTAGCTATGATTTCATTCCTATATAAAAAAAAAAAAATTTGTGATTTCATAACTTTTTTTTAAATAAATAAATAAATTATTATATTGAATTTATTTTAATATTTTAATAAATTTAAAAGACAATGACAATAATTAAAGAAATAATTTATACAAATTTTAAATAGATAAATCTNTTTTTTTTTTTTATCCTTTTTTAATCACTCCTAACGAGATAGGGTGGCCAGATGGTCAGTCAGTGGTGGGACCGCCGTTAAATATATTTTCCTTTTTTGGACGATGACAGGTATAACTCAATTTGAGCCGTAGATTAATTTGGGAATTCAGTGGGTATAAACAAGTATCCATTATTTTTTTAATTAGCTGTCTCTTCGGAAACGATTTAATAAGTTATTATATATATATATATAACTTCAATTATAAGATAAGAAAAATAAAGAAGTATTTATTAGAATATATATATTTAAAAGTATTTAAAAAATATGTAAAATAAAAAACTTTTACTGTCGAACTATCAGTAATATTTTGAATTTCAAACCCTACCGACAGATAAAAAAAATAAACGATGTCTCTGTCAAAATATCTCGTTTCGAATCGGATATTCAAGTCATTGCTATCAGGTACTTGTACCACAGCAGGAACCATTTCTCAATAGAGAATGATATATTCATAATATATTATAGAATAGATTTTATAACAATGTGCTAAAATGAGGATATTTTAATAAAATATTATTATTTTTATATAATATTTTATTAAAATACTATTCATTTTAACACATTATTATAAAATATATTATAAAATATATTATGAATAAATTATTTTCCTTCTCAATAATTATAGCTGGCGGACCACTCTGGGCCACCACAAAAACTGTTTTTTTTTTTTTTTTTTTTGAAACAGATATTATAGGATCTCGTGATTCTGATGCTGTTTTCTAATGATTTTTTTTATTATTATTATTATTTGAAGAACTTATTTACAGCCGGAACTGATACGTCATCAAGCATAATAGAGTGGGCACTAGCGGAGATGTTGAAAAACCCAAGCATCCT
>QEOT01007524.1:77935-151467 GCA_003123785.1 Pterocarya stenoptera
GGGAATTGTGCTAGTGGAGTACATTCTTGGGACATTGGTTCACTCTTTTGACTGGGAATTACCGAAAGGTGTTGACCTAAACATGGAGGAATCATTTGGTCTTGCCCTGCAGAAAGCTGTTCCCCTTGCAGCTAAAGTTAGCCCACGTCTGTCTTTGAGTGCATATGCTTCTTGATGATCACGAGTCGAAGTCTCCATCCTCTATAAACCCTAATTAGCACGAGATTGCTGATTGTTGGTCTATTTAATAAGACCTTTATTGCAATAAAACCCAATTGGCAATCTGTTGCCTTTTATTTTTAGCTGATTGATTATCTTTCACATTAATGCTGTTTTCTGTACGTATGTTGATCTAGTACTTGATGTTTGTAATTGAGTTATGTGGATGGCTTTATGAATCATGACGTTTTAATTAGAAGTATCTACCAGTACCAGCTAGCTAGCAGCTAGCTTCTAGCTTTCTGGGGAAAGAAAGAAAAAATCGATTTGTCCCACTGTTAATTAATGAAATTAATGGAACTCATGAATTTCAATTAATAATGTCGCGGTCTATAAATTTTCTCAAAGAAAAAGTACTTTATTCATCATCAATATTTTTAGGAGAATCGAAGATATATAGATCATGTTGCAGAGGCTCAAGATCAGTGCATGCTGCATGCTAGTTAATTCTCATGAGTTTATGGCCATGAATGATTGAGATTTTTCTCATTTTTGAGCCCAGCTTGCTTAATTCCTCTTTGGTTTTCATTTTTGGTTAACTTGCTCTAAACCGTATGACTTAGCTTGTTTGGTTCTCTTAGCTGGTAATATTTCCTCACCAACAAAAGCGCGCAGGTTTTGGGTCAGTTTTGATTTATTAGACTTAAGTCCAAGCAAATGCAGACTAAAAAGAACTTTAAAAAGAGTGCACACGCCGTCTGTGGGATTCGAACCCACGACCACATGGTTAAAAGCCATGCGCTCTACCGACTGAGCTAAGACGGCTTGACGTTCAGATAACTTCAACATACTAATATTACTTCAAACAACGGAAAAGAGCCTTATATCGATCGTCTTCCACTTGTCTGTATTATATGCCTCTTATCTTGCGAGTTACATTTTTGGAAGGTTCATTTTCCTAAATATTAATAACATGATAGAGAATGTATTCAAGTTGAAAATGACATGTGTGACAGACGTTATGCACCCTCGTGTCTGTAGCGTAAAACTGATTTTTTTTTTTATTTATAAAATTGGTGTGGTTTATGGTTGACAGTTATGCACCCTCGTGTCCGTAGCATGTGTATAGCTTTCGATAGCAGAGCATACCCCATTGTTTCTTTTACTTGCATTGTCGTGTCTGTCTTTGTGGATAAGGTAGGATAAGAAATAGAAGTCAGTTCCATGGAACTCTGCTTATCGCTTGCAAGAATTGTACGTAATTAATTATAATGTCATAAATTATAATGCTTCCTATGGTCGATAGCACGTCTATCCTGCATTAGGTGGGGATTCCTTTCACATGCAGGTCTGTGGGTAAAAGCTATTTCTTGCATCATACGCCATTCATGTATTTCCGTTCACAGGAACAGGTATTTGGAGTATCATGGCTAGCTTACTGAATTGGTTTTGAATTGCTTTATTAAATGGTTTGGTTGATAGATTGAGTTTGATATTATGCATTCTCTTGTGCAGATCGCTTGCTCTTGATTCACATTCGTATTACCAATCTCAGTTCAATGGGACTGCCATTGAGAACTAACCCCAAAGAGCCACTGACATTGGTTCACTCTTTTGACTGGGAATTACCGAAAGGTATTGATCTAAACATGGAGGAATCATTTGGTCTTGCTTTGCAGAAAGCTGTTCCCCTTGCAGCTATAGTTAGCCCACGTCTGTCTTTGAGTGCATATGCTTCTTGATGATCACGAGTCGAAATCTCCATCCTCTATAAATTAACCCAATTAGCTCGAGGTTGCTGATTGTTGATCTATTTAATAAGACCTTTATTTCAATAAACCCCAATTGGCAATCTGTTGCCTTTTATTGTTAGCTGATTGATTATCTTTCACATCAATATTGCTGTTTTCTGTACGTATGTTGGTCTACTTGAGGTTAGTAATTGAGTTACGTGGCTTTATGAATCATGACGTTTATAGAAGTATCTACCAGTACCAGGTAGCTAGCAGGTTTTGGGTCAGTTTTCATTTATTAGACTTGCGTCCAAGCAAATGGTTTGGAGAGTGGGACGAATGAACTTTAAAAAGAGAGAATTCACCTTCTGTGGGATTCGAACCCACGACCGTTAAAAGCGATGCGCTGTACCAGAAACGGTGGTATCAGTTCCCCACTAAATCATCAAGAAACGTTAAAAGCAACAAAAAATGTCGTCGCAAATGTGCAATAAATCACCGCAAATAATCCATATTTTTACCAGCGATATCATACTTTCGTCGCGATAGTTTATTTCCCGCGAATAATTATCGCCACTAATGTACAATTATTCGCCATAAATATCTTCGCTTATTTGCAACGATCCTCATTTTCGTCACAAACGAAGTTATTTTCAACTCAGAAAAATCGCTACAAAAGAAATTGTGCCGCCGCAAAAATTTAATCACGACGATTTTGCTCATCGTCGATATAGATATATGCACGTAAGATCAGTCTTTTTCGGCACATAAAAATCGCCGAAATTGAAGTTTTTGCATCGACTATTTAAATCGCCGCTGACTATGTAACACTATTTTTGGCGATCAATAATTGCCGCTAATAACATGTAAATGTGATCAGGGGTCATTTCCAACGAGTTTTAATTTCGCCGCAAGGTTCTTTGGCTTTTTTTTTTTTTCCCCTTCGCCTATAGACATTGGCTGGGCATCATTTTCATACTTCATCTAATGTATAAATGCTTATCTATATTTACCTTATTTCAGGTCATTCACTAAATAATATTACTTAAAACAACATTAGTTTCATGTAATATTGTTTGAGTGAATGACCTGAAATAATAAGATAAATATTGTATTTAAAAGATAAACTGCACTTAATGTTGTCATGTAAAATAATATTGTTTCATTGCTATATAACACGTATAGTGTTTATCCAACAATACCCATGACTTATGATATTAAATAATTAGAAATAGGAAACATAAAGGAAAAAGATTGAACTTTCATTATACATGCCTTAAGAACACGTAGGATTCCCATTTTCAAATCTTTGAGCACCATTTCCATCTAATTTAATAAATTAAGGACATTTAATTCATCCATTGAGGTGGGAAATTCACATTAATGTAGTTATGGGGTATATCCACTGGGGTGGACCAATCGGAACCCAAAACTTACAACTTAACTACTAAGTATTGAGAATACATCATTCAAATATATCAACTGTGCTGCTCCTCTATCTTTATAAATTATATTTAGTCAGATATAACAATATGCACCTGGGCATGAGGGGTGGGCAGAACAACTCTTTACAAGATTGCATCAATGCCCTTATACTTGTGGGATATTTGATATTTCCATCTGGACAAACACCAATATGACAGTTATAGATAAAATGCATCAATACACACCATTAGAGCAGTTATAAATTAGGAGCAGTGCATTCACTGCGTTAACAATTGAGGGAAATAAAATATATAGTCATATAGAAAAACATTCTATTTGTTTAAACCAACATAATGTCAGTGACAGAAGCATGTAAGCAAACCTCAGTATGAGTAATCCATCAATCATTCCAATATCCAACACCCAGATTTACATGTTGGGGCTAATAAAAAAACGACAACCAAATATGATCCCATGCCAAACCACCCACCAGTCTCACTTCCCCTCCATTTCTTTTGCCACTTTTATCAAAGCCAATTATAGTCATGAAGGAGCCAAAAAAAGGCTCCAAGAAGACAGATTTATACACAAACTTTAAAGAAAAAGGCATAAACTACAGGAAAATTCTTGTCATTGAAGTACTCAAACAAGACTAAAGACTAAACCTGTCCTTGCATAAGAAAAAAACAGTTATAAGGGAACCATAAACAAATGAAGCAAGCTATATAGAGAAGAATTTTAATAAAAGCATGTACAAACCTTTTATGCTGCAGTTTACTTCAGAATCACCATTAACAATGATATCAAAAATAGAAAAATGATAACCATGCAAATTGGTATCCCACATTTTGATAATTTTTATTGGCTCCAACATTGTAGAAAGCACCAAGTTTTCTAATCTAAGTTTTATATATATATATGTGTGTGTGTGTGTGTGTATATTTATATTTATATATATTTATATTTATATATATATAGACGTTGATAAGTCCACTTTATTCTCATCAATGGAAAGCGTTGCCTAACCTAACCAATATTTGATAGCTTATTACCATGCATACAAACTTCATAAATAAAAGGCTAACTCCCACAATATCTTACATATCCTACAAAAGATTGAACCAAATTCATCATAACCAGCTGAACTACAATATCATTTTTTTTTCCGAGTAATGACACTCCACACACTTGGAATCATATATAACTGATCTTCTCATTCAACAAATTATGGCTAATTAGCCTGTGTTTTACTTAATTTTGCTCTAAGGACCCAATTTCTATAATTAAGGTCGAAAGACACTGATTGAAATTAATGTTTCATTGAACACTTCTTTACATGAGTACTATATATAGATCCAATATTTTCATAGTATATATATAATAATCATGTCAAATCCATGGATTAATGATCATCTTTGTTGCATTAAGTTATAAAATCGTGAAACTTGAAATTTAAGGTCTTTTGTTTTGCTCTGAAATCTGCACCAACTTCTCAAGTTCACAGAGATATTGATTATTAGATACTTATGGTGGAAGTGTCACGAGGTTTATGAGTAGTAATTGCATTAATTCTTCTATGCATTTTACTAAAATGTCCCTCCTTGTGTTAATTGGGCTTGTAGTAGTATTGATTTGTAACAAATGTTACGGACGTACGTTTTAGTCGATTTTGATACCCTTTACTAGCATGACACGTATTTTGCGTTTGGTTAATCTTTTATTTGTGGAGTGTGATAATAAATATATATTTACTTTTCGGTACATATTGGTTGTACGTTGTTGAGAATGCCCCTGTATATATGCAATACCGAATGTTTCAGGGTTTTGTCTTTCAGTATTTTTCCATTTTAGTGTGCCAAGCACGGATATCTTTTCAATCCTATCGTAGATATTATATGCTACAAATCATAAATAAGATCTGAAAGTAGATTAACCTAGACACGAAGTGGACTTTCAGTTATAATAATATATTTATAGACATGAAAAGGCTTTGTTTTATAAAGAAAAAATATTTTTTCTATTAACATTAGGCCTGTTACTCGTCCCTGGTGCGTGAGCAGCCGACCACCTTACCCCACACACTTGCATGGGCCAGAGAAACCTGGGCAGATTGGTTGGGTCACGCCCACCGTGATGGTCATGTTGCTAGAAAGTGGCGAAATGACACTACCTTGTCGTAGATCTGTGCAACAGGTGTGTAGTGAAGTTATGTGCGGTGGTGCAAGCACAATGGAGAGTAATATTTGGCATGAGATACAGAGAAAAACAAAGAGAGAGACGTGCAAGAGAGGAGAGATCATGCGAGAGGGGGGAAGAATTTAATCCTAAATGAAACCACGTCGTTTTGGAGAGTTTATAAATATATGTAATATATATAAACATGGGCTAGCGGGTAAAACCAGGGCGGGGTAGTGGAGATGCCCCCACACAGCTGACAGCACCCACCCCCAGCTTTCTCAAAGGAGGTCATACCCACATGACTTCCGCCTGCTCCAAGGGGGCTCAGACAGGTGGGCCGGCCCCCACTTACAAATAACATTATAGGCATGAAATCATGTTATTAACTTATTATACATAAGATTTTAAATAAAATAAACGTACTCTTAAAAGACATTATTTCCTTTCTGTTGTAGTGAAAGTGGCGAAATGACTGTACCTTGTCGTAGATCTGTGCAACAGGTGTGTAGTGAAGTTACGTGCGGTGGTGCAAGCACAATGGAGAGTAACATATGGCATGAGATACAGAGAAAAACAAAGAGAGAGACGTGAAAGAGAGGAAAGATGCGAGAGGGGTGAGGAATTTAATCCTAATGAAACGACGTCGTCTTGGAGAGTTTATAAATATATGTAATATATATAAACATGAGCTAGTGGGTAAAACCAGGGCGGGGTATTGGAGATGCCCCACACAGCACCCACCCCCAGCTTTCTCAAAGGAGGTCACAACCACACTTCCGCCTGCTCCAAGGGGGGCTCGGACAGGTGGGCCGGCCCCCACTTACAAATAACATTATAGGCACATGAGATGATGTTATTAACTTATTATACATAAGATTTTAAATAAAATAAACGTACTCTTAAAAGACATTATTTCCTTCCCCCAAATATTCAACGTTTGATTGATTCATGTCGTTATTGGGTTCCTTTGCAGCATTAGTAATTTTGGTCTGTTTCCTTTCCCGGCCTTTTTTATGTAAAAGATTGTACGTATATCATTTTCATAGTCATTGTAATGGTGTGGTAGTTAGTTTAAGAAAAAAAGAATCAACTGAATGCATTTTCTAATTGAATCAACTGAAACCCAAATCCCTTACAGATTTCCCTTGCAGTCCTTTGGACGGCCATATTTTTTGGCCTAAAATCTCTCCCTCTCTCACATTTCGTACCTATCGATGTTTTCTGACTAAAATTACGTGAACTGATCTGTTCTTGTCACCATGCAGATCAACGCACGTAAATGGCTAGAAATCATACTGTCTTTTCAATAGTCCAATTAAACCATGCCATGTGGCAGAGCAACTTTCAGTTAGTTCTCGAATAACTATATATGGTGCAAAATGGTATGGCCGTATGGGAAAAGATTACAACTTCTTGGGCAAACCCCATCCTCACCTCTAAGCCTCCACCATGAATCATCCCAATGAGGTACTCTCAAAAACCTCAGAATCTTTTGTTTTTTTTTTTTCTGGAGTAAAAGGGTGATCAGTGGGGGTGATGGACGATTAACCTAGATCTGCTAATTAATCACCCAACAAGAGAGGAAATACAGTTCGAAAATTCAATGCCCGATTGTTTATTTTCAACAATCATTTTCTTTTGATGATCTTTTAGGGCGGATTATTAAATAGGGTTGGTAGTTTTTTGGGGGAAAGAGCTTCTTCCCCATCTTAGCTATAAATTATTGCACCATTTTTGCTTTAGGGCTGGTTTGGATTTAGAAATGAGATGAGATAATTTTAGATAAAAGATGAAAGTTGAAAAAAATATTGTTAGAATATTATTTTTTAATATTATTATTATTTTGAGATTTGAAAAAATTGAATTAAGATTTGAAAAAGTTAAATTGTTTATTATATTTTTTATGAAAAATTGAAAAAGTTGTAATGATGAGATAAGATGAAATACTTTCCGAATCCAAACGAGGTCTTATACTCACTCATTAAAGGATCTTTTGATTATCATAAAGAATCTTTGTCAAGGCTTTTCTAGTGCATTTTACTTTTTGTTTTGTTTCTTAATACTACCATTGTTATTGTCGAAGAATCTGCATTATACCCTTTTTTCCCCTCTTCTTTCTTCTTAATTAGGGAGCAAAAAACAGTTCTTGAGCTTGTATTGATCAATGTGCGTTGACCAAGGGGATATTGACCAATGCAATCTCAAGATTTCATATGAATTGCTTTCTAAAGAAGAAACTTCTTCGTAATTTCCCTGCAAATGTGATGCCATTGATATTTTATTAGTCGTCTGAATTTCTTAGATGATGATATGTATTGACTTGTTGGATATTCCACTACATTTACAGAAAAATGGTTGGATGTCTGTTCCTCAATTTGGAGGCTGGGATCATACGGCCCCAGGAGCTACTGACTATTCTGTGGTATTTTCTCGAGCTCGAGCCAATCGTAAGCAGAAGAAGACGGACTTGACCGAATTCAAGCGCAACAGTATCGGTACCGAAAGGGAGCTCATCAACCCTGTTCATCATCAAGATGATCAAATAATGGTGAGCCTTCATTTTAGTAAAATCACAGTTATAAAATGTTTGTTATAATTGTCTGTCTTATATTATTTAGCTATCACTTTAGAATGGAATGTGTTTTTCTCACTTTGGCCAAATGCCATGCCTTGTTTTGATCCATATCCCCTTGGTCAACGCACATGGATCATTTCAGGGTATAGTATGCCATCAAAAGCAATCATATATATAAGTTTCCATGGAGTAAATTCTCATGGAAGGAGGAAGAATGGTGATAATCCAATCCTCACTTTCTTCTTTCTAATCATTCTGTCTCTTGCCATGCAGAGGAAAAAGAAGATTCTGACCTACATCAATTGCTGCATTAGGCCTTGATTTACTCAATGCACTCAATTGTCAATCATCTTGCACCATTGCACTAAATTTTGAATTCTGGCTTGTAAATTTATGGATGGCAAATGTTCGTCAATTGAAGCATAAGCAATCAAAGCTTCTGTAATCTTTCTTTCTTTCTTTCGTTTTTCTTGGCCAGAAGATTCTGTAACCTTTCAAGTGTTCTATGTATGCTATTTACTATCTAAACTTCTGGGTTCTACAGCTTTTAGCACCACAGACTCGGCAAAATAAGGGAGTGAAATCAGATTGTAACATAATTAGAAAGCAAACAGTCATATTAGAGTTCCATTAATTTACATCCATAGAAGACTTCATATACATTTCACACCAAGCAGTGATGACATTAGCCTGGTCTCATTTATTTCTCTTCTATACAAAGCCAAGGCCATGTATACAGTAACTGCCGTTTAAGCTGCAGATTTAAACCGCTTTACCGGAGCTTGGAGGGAAGATAAATACATAGCATCTAGCTTGTCAATTCCATTGAACAGAGGACCGAATGGTGGCAGTTCTACATACTTTCCAGAACCAGGAACAACCTTCAGTTCATCATTTTCCCAAACAATTCTTCCTCCACTAATTGTCACTTCAACCTTTCCCTGAGAGAACATAATGTGAACTTTTAAGACCTAACATAAAGTCACATATTTTAGAAGGATATATGAATGTGCAAAATCTCAGAGTGAGAGAGGACTTTGAACCGTAATTGATTTATCATCCACAGATCAACTACAATAGAGCTAAAGAGATTACCTTTCCTTTCCTTCCCTCATAAACGTTTGTATCTGACCTAGAGTGGTGGGACTCTGCAGATATTTCCACGCTTGAGTTTGGGTTGAGTATAATTATGTCCGCATCAGATCCAGGAATAATTGCTCCTTTTCTAGGATATATATTGAAGATTTTAGCACTGAAAAAATTGCAGGGTCCAGAGTGTGAGATCATTTTGACAGATTAGATCATAAAACACATAATATTTTCTCTATCGGGTTTTTTTAATCACACAAAACAAGAGAAAAATTCACAAAGAGATCTTAAAATTATCTCCAGAGTAATAGCATACCATTCTGTGCTTGTCACCCGAACATAATCAGTAACAGAAATTTGGCCAGATTCCTGCACGAATTTATCAATCTGAGAAACAGAGTAATTTCTAGGGCATAATCCATATCAAGCTTTTTCTTTTGAGGGAACAAGTAAGACATCTATTGCAGCTTACCACCATTATATCCCATACTAGGTGCATTCTCTCCTCAATACCTATAGATTCCCAGTTGCAACATATAGAAGTATTAGAGAGTATAATAGCATAAATTGGCCACAGATAATTTGCTCAAGCTATATTTATGACCCAAGAATATCAGGGACAACTTTTAGTAATTACCATTGACACCATTAGGAATTTTTCGGAAATCATCAATCCCTAGTGCTTTCTGTGTAGAATTAAAGGAACAATGATCGGTTCCTACAAGCTGCAAAATGTAAAAATATCCTGAGAAACAAATTCAAAGATCTCCATGAGACCAATCTATTAAAGGTCAAGTCCCAGGAAATCTGACTATTGAAAGAAATTCATACGAATCCGAGCGTATAAAGTTGACCTGGAGCACATAGCTATGAGAAAAGATGTTGGAGAACGCATGCATAGAAAAAAGTTAATTAAACCCATGTAATGGATAATAAGAACATCCATGTCTTCCTAGCAACCTGTCTAGAACCTCATACCATATCATAAGCTACTGGAGATCAAAACGTTCTCATGTCTCTAAGGTTCCGGCTGTTACAATTATGCTGTGCTCTCTAACGATGAGATTCTCAGGAAAGACTGTTGAAATTAATTTCATATGACTCTAGGGTTTATAATTGACTTGTAGCACATATCTACAAGATAATATGTTGGAGAACACATGTATAGAATATTGTTTATTAAACCCATGTAATGGATGATACTAACAACCTTGTCTTCCTGGTAACCTTTCTAGAACATCATACTCAATCATAAGCTCCTGGAGATTAAAAAAAAAAGATCTCATGCCTTTAAGGTTCCAGCTGTTCCAATTACACTATGTTAACTAATGATGAGGTAGAAACCTGCAAAACTCCAGTTGAAAGGGCAGCTTGAAGGGCCTTGTTATGTCCAGGTGCCCTAAGAGGGGGACTCATAACGTACCTGAGACATGAAAAAATCATAATTTTTATTTAGTTCAAAATCAGAGAAAAGGTCAGAACAAGAAAAAGTAAAACAAAACCAAAAACCAAACAAGATAAGTAGTGCAGGCTCTTGCTTTGCAGCAGTGACGAAGTCGGGATCCCAAACCCTAGAACCATCAAGAGCTAACCCAGCAGCAATTGGCTCTCCTATAACCCTTTGACCTGCAGTTTGAACAGAAAATCGTAAATATTTAAAAAAAAAAAAAAAAAAACCATAGACAGATCAACATAAATGCATCAGTTTTAATCACGAAAGCTGACAACTTGAAGATCACACACAAACCTAATCAACCAGCTAGGATTGCAAATCACTTATCATATTTCTCTGTGCGTTTGTTTTCATGTATATATACATATCCATGTTTGTGTATTTATCATTTTTCCAACTCTAATCATTTTTGGCCCAAAAAGATCATAAGGGGAGGAGAGAAGGAGAAATTGCTCCCCAGGCTTGTTCTTCATCAAATACCCGACTTTGCCTTTTTCAGGAATTCCTCGTATCCAAGGCAGCTTACCACAAGCGCCCCCCTCCCCCAATAAATGGATTAATTCCTTTGACCAGTCATTATGAGCTTAGTTAGCTATGTAAGCTAAGCAAGCCTGGTTCTCCAGAATCATCAGTTTGAATCTAGCTGATTCCTACAAAGCCACGCCATTCCACCCACCATTTTTTACATGGTTAGTGGGTAGGACGGGGGCCCAGGTTCTGTAGATATTTAGCTATACAATCTTCTGGATCCATGATTCGGCAGTTTGGATTCCTATATTTCAATCATGGTACTTCATCTATGTAAGGATTATGTGGTTCCTTACAATAAAGACAAAATGGAAGCCACAATTGGAAAAAAAAAAAAAAAAAAAGAGGCAAAACTCAAAGGAAAAGGTGAAATTTTACTGTTCAACTAGTTGTGACCCATGCAATGTCCCCAGAATAATTAAAGTAGAATAGTTAAGAGGTGAGGAAGTCGAAGTAGTAAATAACGATAAGTCAAAACCTACAGAAGATGAATGATCTTTTTTCTTTATTGAAAAAAGTAAAAATAAAATGATAGAAGAGTTGAGTGTAGGAAAGTCAAAGAGACAAGTCATGGGAAATCAATAACCACTATAAGATGAAAACTCTTTTTTCCTCTCATAAATGGCAGGAGACTTTCTGTCTTCAAACTTTTTTTAATCTTAATGTCAACAAATTGAGTGGGTTTATTGTGGCAATAAAGCAATACAATGAAATGCCGGTCAATAAAGTAAAATGAAAAATAAAATAAAATGATAAGGTGCCTTAATAGAATACAAAAACGATGCTAAGACATTACATAGGTCATAGATAACATGACACTCAATCGAAGCACAAATTAAACAGATTTAAAAGATTAGAGAGTTCGAGACCTGTTTTTCGAGCTCTAGCTATTTCTTCCACAGCATCAATGCTCATTACATGAACTACATAGAGAGGAGTATTAACAAAACCTGCCAAACGAATTGCTCGAGCAGTTGCCTCTCCTTCCAGCTGTATGGACATTAAAGTCAAATCATAGATGGGGCATTTTTTTGAAGATATTCAAGAAATGAACTTATAAGGAAACAACCACAATAAAACTAACAGATCTACTTCTTCTGTACTTAATCTGACCAAACAGCACAGAAATATATCATTTACTGAAAGGGTAGAAGTCTTAAAATAATGTCGGTTAGCACTTGCACCCGAACCAGAAAGCAAGTACAAGCAGCTACCCTGTTCTTAGTACTGATGTTAAAACTACTGACTAATCCTGTGAGAAGCATATAAATTTATCACAGATCAATAAACCAAAAGCAGTTTATTCTTAAAGAAAATTATTTGGAGCACCAAGAATGCAGGAAAACTTGGCATCTATCAGTCCCTTCACCTTTGAAAAGTTCAGAGTGTGCAGTCTTTTTGAGCCAGAAGACAAGGAAGTAAAAACATATCTTTACTGATAAATATATGCTGTTAGTTGTCAACGACAAAAAGAATGAAGCCCTGGCCAAGAGTTGAAGTTATAGTTCAGGCAGCTGCCATCGGTAAAGGCAAAATAAGTTATATGCTTAAAAAAGAGTGAAAAAAAAAATCAATTTCAGCCATTTTTGCACAATGCACAGATCTGCTTCGCACATGGACATGCAGCAATCAATAATAAAGAATAGCGTAGCCTGAAAAAGGAATTCCATTAGGAAATATATCCCAAAGATTACCAACGGAGGTCTCGAAAGAGTATGCCCCTCTGGACCAGTAATACCAAGTTCTATGATTCTTTTCTGGCCTTCATATACAGCATCTCCATTTTCTGCATGAACCATAGCTAAAGCACCAAGGGATTTGCACTTCTTAAACCCTTCTAATAAAAGCTCATCATTAATCATAAGTGCCCCCTTGTAGGCCAGGAAGAACTTGAAGGAGTTGATACCTATATGTTGGCATATACAATAAACTCATAAACAAACTCACTGGAAGTGGAAAAGGAAACTAAAGTTGCGTTAACCAAATTTCAATGGTACTTTGTTCAATAAAACTAAAAATCTTGAAACCAACCTTTCTCCTTCACCATGATTTCCATTTCTTTTGCAACAACTTCATCCCATTTCGTAATTGCCATGTGAAAACCATGATCCATGCATGACTTCTTTGCTTTTTTTGCATAGGCTTCAAATCCTGCTGTTAAACTCCCATTAACCGGTATAACAAAGTCAATGTGCATTGTTGTTCCACCAGCTAATGCTGCAGCCTGACCGCTGAAGAAGTCATCAACTGTCTCGGTATTCATAAACTCAAAAGCTAGGTGTGTGTGAGGATCAATGCCACCTGTTGGAGTAACAAAAATGTGGTGTAGAGAATAAATGAGAATCAGATCTACCTAATACCAAACGGTGTTGGAAATAGAAATGGACAAAGCAGTTAAACTTTGATAAACTGGACTGGAAATCCCACACATGAACAGGTTATAATTTTTTTATATAACATGGAACCTCACCAAGACAGAACCCTTCAGACCCACCCCAAGGGAGTAAACCCCAAATACGCAACCCCGCCCGCCAAAATAGTGTATCAGGTAACCCAGGGGTATTTCAAGTGTGGAATTGAACCTAAGGTGTCTGTGTCAACAGCTTATCCCAAGCCCGGCCGTTGAACACTAGGCTGTACTCTGACAGGTACATCAAGAGGTTAAGATTTGAGGTAAAAACATTTTAAGAAAGGCTGGAACTCAATGTGAAGGAACTCGCCATGGCCTTGACCCACAAAAAACATGCAATACCCAATATTATTCGTCCAACTTCATAACTTAGGACAGAAAGGATAAGAAATTTTCTATTTCATATTTAAGGATCAGGTTCACATTAAATGCTATAAAGAAGAAATATTCTATCTCCACCATCTAGATTGCAGGATGCATGGTTGATCCTGAAAATGTAAATGGAATAAAGAAAGAACTAATATGTTAGTCAACTTAGGTGTTCCCAATATTCCCGATATAGTCCTTGCTATCCACTACCATTGTCAAGAGAGTGAAGAAACAGATGGTCACTTATCTTGTAGTTATAGATGAAAACTAACCGGGCATGACAAACTTCCCAGTGGCGTCAATCACGGTAACCTCATCGCCAACCTGCAAAAGGCAATTAAAGGGGTCAAACCTAAACACGTGAAGAGTAAACAACAAACTGAAACAATGAAAGGGTAATATGGGTAGCTAAATGAGTAAATGCTTTCATTTTGGAAACTTTTATCTATTTGGGACAATCCAAAAGGGAAAGCACATTTATCTAATGTGACACAAATAGGATAAAATCCCATTTTAACAGTGTGCTTGTGAATGTAAACAGTAAAAGCAATGAGTTGCATAGCGAATGGTAGCTTGAAACTTTAATCTGCTAGAAGCCTAGAGCTACTGCGAGCAAGAAAAAGATAATTTTGGTAGATGTTTTCAGCAGTATGAAGGACGAAAATTCATCTTGTATTAGACCAAATTGTGCTTCTAGAATTGTGGTACTAGTTGTCAAAATTCTAGGCACGACTGGCTGAAATTATGTCCAGGGTCTATCACATAATATTTAAGCCACCTTTTCAACTTAATTTACCATGAATTTCAATGACTAGCACCCAATATATATTTAAAACTGTGTTGATATCAAAATAATAGCCTAAACCAATGTCATAGATGTATAAAAGTACATTTAGGTTTTAGCAGCAGAACAATTACTGTGGTGAATCTGTAGATCATCTTCTACTACACTGTGAGGTAGCTCGAGGGTTATGGAACGAGGTATTTAGTAGATTAGACTTGCGTTGGCTCATGCCTGAGACAGTAGTGGCGATGCTGGCTAGTTGGACAGATCTAAGAGGCAATCAACAGATCAAGGCTGTATGGAAAATGCTTCCTATTTGCATCTTGTGGTGTGTGTGGCAGGAGCGCAATGAACGGATGTTCGAGAACAAAGAGAGATCGATGGAGGAACTAAAAGCTTTCTGTTTTAGAACTCTTTGTACTTGGGCTATAGCCGTTAATTTTAATGGTCAAGATTTCCATAACTTCCTTGTATCCTTTGCTCCTACATAGTTAGGGCATCCATTGTACTGAACATGGCTTTGCCCATTCATTAATAATATACTTTTACTTCTCAGAAACAAAATTTCTTCCACTCAGCAAATAGGTCATCGCCAGACTCAAGTTCTGTGTACAAAGGGGAAAAAGAAAAAGATAAGAGGGTTATCTTTGACCTTAGATATTACCCTCATACCAGAATAAAATTATTAATTTAGTAGTTGGTCGTATAATATATAATTATCTATTTGTCATAAAAAAATAATTTATTACCATCTTGCCTTGCTTGTATTCCACTAAAAAAGTATGCACATTTATGCACTCCAAAACCTATCACATTAATTATACAAAAAATAATGGAATTATAATAGCATTACTCATCAAAATGGATCTATAAAAGCATTGAGATGATTAACCTATGCTCTATATTCAGACAATAAAACTTATGTGCACAGACATAAATAAACACATATTCACAACCCAGGGACGTCCTAACTACATCTGTATTGTACTCCAAAACAAATAGTCAAAGTTAATTAAAGCTTCCAGAAGCTGCTTACTTAATTCCACCTAATAAATAATCAATATGAGACTTAGCACCCTCTCAAAGCTATGACAGTCCTCCTACCCAATGTGGGACTTAATCACAACCTGCAGTGTCACAATCTCTTTCATTCAAATACTTGACATCCTCATCAAGATCCATATCTTGCTACAGTGCTTTAGCACTACATGGCCTTACTAGACCAATTATACTACCATTTTACATAATAGAGAGATGTGCTAGCCACATTCGCGTTATAATCCAAAAGTTAAAACTCTCCAAAATCACTTGTAAACCCAATTCTACATAATAAAAACCAATGTGGGATTTAGCATCCCCGAAACACTATCATATTTCTCACCGCATGTGGGACTGAACGTTAAGGCATCCCATACATAAACGAGTGCATACATATGTATGTGCATAAAAGTAACATATCATTTATAAAGAGAAAATAGTGTAAACCTAGAATATGAGAAGGAGAGAGAGAGAGAGAGAGAGAGAGAGAGAGAGAGAGAGAAGATTTAATGCATCCCATACATAAACTAGTGCATACATATGTATGTGCATAAAAGTAACGTACATTTATAAAGAAAAATAGTGTAAACCTAGAATATGAGAAGGAGAGGGAGGGAGCAGGAGAGAGAGAGAGAGAGAGAGAGAGAGAGAGAGGAGATATAATAATATCTAGGCTACCAATTCGAATCAAAGCAAACAAAAGGGAGAAGGAAAACATTTAAATGTAGCCATCAAGCTTGAGCCTATACAAAGGAGTTCAAAACCATAAAAAAATTTTAAAACTTTTTATCCCAACAAAGACGCCACAAAAGAATTGATTTCAAAATTCAGAACTTACAAGACTTTTCAAAATCCATTTCCAACAGCGTGTATCTCAACCATCATTAGAAGATGTAAAACGTCTCGGAAAGTACAAGACCAAATCTCCTCACAAAAAACATGATGACAATTATGATAATTTAGCAAAAGATGATCCATCCTCTCTTCATTGTGCTTACATACCACACCGATTACTAATGGTCTATTCCATTTATCTAGATTCTCCATAACAAGAATCTTCATGAAAGCAATCCATGCAAAGAGAGCCAGTTATGGGAATGTCAACACAATGATACTTTTCCATAACCCCAAGAAAAGAAGGTCGTCATCATTTGTGGCAAAATCCTTAAAACCGAGCAGTAATATTACCTCAAACGTCAAACAAGATTCTCCAGCCTATGTTGTCATCACTTGTGGCATAAATGTGTACTACTTGAAGAGTTTAGCTTGATATCCCATACCACTCTAGGTCAAATGTCTAGAAAAGCTGCTTTATGAGGATCCTCCCCATGCCAAATATCATGACAAAAATGGATTGTCTGGACAAGCTTGGGGAGTGAGATGAGATGAGAATTTTGTGAATAGTAGTAAGATAGTTTGTGAATAGTAGTGAGATAGTTTGAGTTAATGTTTTATGGGGTTTTGGGAAATGAGAGAGAAAAAATTGAATAAAAAATATTATAAAGTTAAAATATTGTTAGAATATAGTTTTTTAATATTATTTTTGTTTGGGATTTGAAAAAGTTGAATTGTTTTTTATTTTTTGTTTGAAAGTTTGGGAAAGTTATAATGATTAGTTTGAAAAAGTTGTAATGATTAGGCTGGAAGTATTTGTGTTTGAGTGATATTTGAAAATGAGATGGGATGAGATGAGATGAGATAAGATGAGAATTTTGGGACAAAAACTTTTTCCAAACTAGCCTTTACTATCCCTAACATCTCACACAAGAGTCTTAGGGACTTCCTAGCCACTCGTAATGCCATCATAAAGAATTAATAGAGCCTCGTTGTACAGTCAGTCCATTAATACAGTTTTCCCACATGTCAAAGCCACAACATGCCCTCAAGGAGTGTTTCTTACTATTTCAAACCACTAAAGCAGCTTCTCTGAGATACTTGGTTATGTGGGCAAAGCTTTCTAGGACCAAAAGACGTTAATCAAAGAAGGGCAGAACAACCAATCTTCCAGTCTATTGATTGGTATTCAAACTCAATTCCCCCACAAAGGGATTTTTTCAAAGAATTATCTAGTTTGTTTAGCCAACAAACACATACACCATGAGCATAATCAAAAAGTAAGTAGGAAATCTCAATAATGTTTACATGGCAAGAGTCAATTGCGTCATTTTGAGGGATATTACTTATTAGTCGTTGCTAACATCTTCTTCATTCCGCCCAGAGCAGAGTCCAAAAATGCAAGTCAGATATAACATAAGGAACAAATCTACTTAGCGCACATAGTTACTGTAAGCTCCCCTACTCCTTGAACATACTTAATAAAAGCTAACTAAATCTTTCCCAATTTCACCTCCAAAAGCAGAGACACCATGAAAGACAGAAGCACCACAAACTATCAGCCTTTTCAACGTCAACTCACAAAACATTATGATCAGCTGCAAAATCAAAATGTGAGACAACCATATCCACCACCCGGCAGCATCAGCTCTTGCAATCATCAAATTCAGTGCCTCCATTATCAGAATAAGAGTGGTGGAATGAGGAGGAAGAATGGGATGGTTAAAAAGGATCCCTTCCTGGTATTGTTCGAAATGTTGAAGAAACCAATTGACACCAATTCAAAAGGTCTTAGAATTTTCTGGTGATGCAAGAAGATTTCTTCATCCTCCACTTGTACCCAGGAACCAAACGATCAAGCTTATACATGAAGCCAGCAGACATGATGATATGACTTGATATCCAAGTCATAAATTATGCCTGAATCTCTAGTATCAAAACGCTAACTAGACACTCATTTGCAAAAATTACTGAATCCAAGATCTGCTTCTCACCACGAATGAATTTTGAGAGCTAGATCCCCTGGTGCAGCACTATTTCCATTCTACTTGCCATCACCTTGGTAGTAAGTTATACATGAAACCCATGATGCTAGTGGGCTCAATGTTTTTTATATCAAAATAGAGAAAATAATACATTATAGGAGGGTGGGGGAGCAGAAATGAGTTGATCTCATTTATGCTCTTTAATTTAGGAATTTGGTTCCAATAGAAATATCACACGTGAATATTCAAATTGTCTACAGATATAGATGTCATGCATCATCGCCAAATTCTACTAATTCAAAAACACATACTAAAATGGATTCACTAGATAACAGGGAGAAAAACAAAACCTTGATATTAGGCTTCACAGCAATTATGATCCCATTCCCCACATAAACATCAGCCTTCTCTTCTCCATGAGCATTCACAACAGTTCCACCCTTTATCAATATCTTTGACGGTGACGTTGACGACGAAACTCCACATGCCGACTCACCATACCCAATACCAGCATCACAAAACTGAAACAAGTGAAAAAAAAATCATTTCCTCTTATATAAACACTAATACTCTAGTTTGGCATTTAAAAAAAAAAAAAAGAATCTAGAAAATTTCTGGAATTCTTTTCTTATTCTAGTAGTTGATCCAATGTAAGTAAACTGGCATAATCGATTCTTTTTTTATTTATGAGATAAACCATAGTTGACTCGATAAGTACTTCACTGCTGCGTTTGGTTCCCGAACTCAGCTGACTTCAATCTAATTTTAAGCTAGGTCTACCATCCAAACATTCAATTCTCAAATTACTAAACTCATCCCAACTCAAAACCTTCTTACACGTGGGACCCACAACCTTTTTCAATTTTTTATAAAAAGTATTAAACTCATCTTAACATTCAAACACACTTTAAACTCAGTTTAGATGAGTCTCACATAACTCCCTCCACTAACTCAACTTAACTCAACTTAATATCCAAAAGTAGCCTTAACTTTTCTTTTTCATGGTAACTGATAAGCAAGAGATAGAAGTTAAAACAAGTAAACCGCACAAAGTCAGAAGATCAAAAGAGAGTAAGTTTGACTTTTCCCTTGTTTTCTCGGCAACCAAACAGGAAGTCAACAATAAGATATGTCGAGAAATAAAATGGTAAAGGGAAAAAGTAGATACAAAATTTCAACTGGGTAGTCGACAGTTGAAGCTGTTGGTACCTGGTTCGACTCAGAAATCGAAAAGAAGGTAGAGAGAACAAGAGCGAGCGAAAATAGATGGAGGAGCATCTGGGACATGCAACTTGACTCCATGACTGATGAGTCTGAGACTGACCGAGCTTTACAACTGTCTATCGGGAAGAACAGGAACTTCGGATCGCACACTCGTTTATCTTATTGAAGAATCCCTGCCATTGTTGCCACGAGGCTTCTTTGATTTTTTCTCTTTGATAACGTTGTGACGTTATAATATTATATACATATGACATTTTTTTTTTATACGATTCTTTATATAATTACTTTTAAATAAAAAATAATTTTATGAAAGAATTTATAAAACTAAAATCATCATTTAAAAACTATGAATTTGAAAATGATATGTGTGTGTGAGGACTTCTCAAATTCAGGAACTTCCAAAGGTGTATGAGGCTGTACACTCATATTGTCTAACATTTCTATGTTTTTACCTCTTTTTAGTTTTTTTTATTTTTGGTGAACTAATGACGGTTAGAAAGGAGATTTGCTATTCGAAAATCTCTGCACCACACATCATCAATATAGTATAATTTAATTTATAAGATTCAAAATTTAAATTTATTTTTTAAATTAAATTATATAATATGAATAGTGTTATAGAAATTTTATAATATAATTATTTGGTTAACAAGTATAATTACTAAACACTCTTAAAATATGGACTCGTAATACTTTCACCCAATCATAATTCAAATAAAAAATGTGTAGTATTATCTAAGTTTAATTTTATAATATGTTAAATGAGGTGCAAAAAAGGAATAGACTTAGATATTCGAAGATTTGAAATATATCTAAATATATATATATATAAATAATTGATGAGGCTTTATTATCTTATTCATTTGTGGAAGGTAGTGAACAATAAGAAGAATGATATGTAAAATGTTTATAAAATGAGAAATAATAGTTGCAATTGTGAGTGTGCAAGCGCTGCACAATTATTTAAAAAAAATATACAGGATTCACATCAAAAAAAATTAATTTTTTAATTGTGAACTTCACTATTTTTCAAAACGGTTGCACGGCGTTTGTGCACTCCACGATTATATGTAGCATTATTCTTAAAAAATAATATATGATATGTGTAATTGAGATAGCAATCATTTTATATTAATGATGAGATTACACTGTTAATAATCTTGATTGATGGTTATTATTGATTGTGTTATAGGAAAAATAAAATCAAAAACAATGAATTGATAAATAAATAAGAAATTTTTGGTCTAATACCCCTTATGTTATAGGGTATGCCGTATGCATGACTCACATCTTGTACAATTTCTTTTTTGAGAATAACTCATTGTATTATAAGGGAGAAATCAGTTTTTTCGTTTATCAAGAAAATACATGACAGCTCACTAATATGAAAACTTCAAGTTTTTCTTCATCAAAAAAGAATTAAAATTTTAAAATATTTATTCTTATATTTATGAAAAATGTTTTTAGTATAAAACTAGTTTAATATTTTATTTTTTTTTAGAAAAATATAGGTTCCACTCGTATTTTTGGTTAAAACTAGAAAAAAAATTCAAGAAGAGAAAAAAATCGAAAAGCTACACATTTATGCAGGAAAAAAAAAAAAAAAAAAAAACAATCTGGAAGCTAAAACAATCGGAAGAATGCAACTTAAATAAGTTCAGTCAAAACTTCGGATATTTTAGCCAAAACTTCATAGAAGAATATGATGGGCAGCAAACAACCATAGAATAATATGATGAAAAATGATTACATGTGTATTTTTTTAAAAATAAATAAATATAAGATCCACATAAAAAATTACATTTTTAATAATAAACTTCACTCTTTTTTAATAAAAATACACAAAACTTATACATCCCATGCTAAATCTATCATTATTATAAAATAATTATGCTCTTGAATAGTCCCACAATCTCTATAAGGTGCTCTCGTTTGGATCTCGTTTTTTTTCACAACACATCTCATTTTATCTCATTTAATTATTATAATTTTTTTAAATTCTAACACAAAATAAAATAAATAATTTAATTTTTTCAAATTTAAAAATAATAATAATATTAAAAAAATATATTTTAACAATATTTTATTTAATTTTTAACATTTATCTCAATTCAACTTACCTCGAAAACAAACTAACAAGTCAATGACGTTGGGGGTGGGGGTGTTAGATGTCTAAGTTTGACATTACCCAGAAGATTGATATTTGACAGAGACAAGGCTCCTGCCCCCATTGGTCAATTAAGCAAACTTGGTAACAATATTCAACCTAAAGGAAAACAAAGATTGTGGACAAAACCAAAATTTTAGCTTCATATATTTTAAACCCATGAGTCATGACCATACGTTTAGGAGGAATTTGGAGCCTCACAATTCAAGACAGACAGATATAGCAACCCATTTCATTAAATAAATTTCAATTTTACAAAATTATTCTTCATTTTATACAAATTTTTTAAAATAATTGTGAAAAAAATTGTAAGTAAATTATTTTCCTTTTTCAATACATTCACACTGTATAGTTCTATTTTCAAAAAAAGAAAAAAAGAAAAAAAAAACCTTTTCAAAATTGGTATTGGTTTTTCTAGAAATTTATTGTGGGTTATTTTATTTAGACACTTACAGAAGTCTTCTCTTACAGGTTCCCATCAACATGCCATTGCTAACAGAATGTTCTTATCCCTTACTTTCAAAAGGGTGATTCCTTTCGTGTCTTGTCCAAACACTTTCTTTGTTCTTATTAAATAAAGACTTTCTCGTTTCATTTGTTTTTACAAATTATCTTATCTTATTATTATAATTTTATCAAATTTTCACATAAAAAATAATAAACGATTTAACTTTTTCAAATTCTAAAATAAAAATTATATTAAAAAATATATTTTAATAATATTTTATTCAATTCTCAACTTTCATCTTATCTGTATAAACAAACTATGCTTGTTTTCCTTGTCTTGCTTCAACTTCCCAAAATTACCCTACAATTCCTTATAAACATGGACCCATAATTTGTATTTGATTCATTTGGAGTAAAATTATCAAAGAGAGCATGGCTAATAGAGAGCGGCTATCTAAAAATTTTAAGTTATTCTATTTTTAAGTCGGTTATATGTAGAGAATACCATTCACATTAATTAAATGGTAAAATTTGATTTGTAAAATTCAAATGTTAAAATGTATGTTTCAAATCAAATTATGTCATATAAATACTTTAAAATATATATTCTACAATCTGCACACCGATTTGAAAATAAAATTTTTCAAAAATTTATATATTAAATATTAAGATAAAAAAAATGTTACTATATAAAAGAATTCCTTCAAATTATCACTTAATTTGTAGTCACCTCGAGTAATTTATTTTTACAATCATATGCATCAAACTATTAAAAAATTGCAATACACCCACTTTTTCTGTTAAAACGGAAAAATTAACCATAAGAATTCTAAAAATGACAAATTACAATTATTACAAAATAAATAATTATTCAATATAAATTATTTTTATCAAAAACAGTTTTTTAGGAATACAGAAATTTTACACAAAAATCAAAAATCGATTTAAAAAAAAGAAAGAAAAGAAAATCACTAATTTATTATTTTTATTTGATAAAGATATTAACTCTCCCATGTTTTGACATTGCCTCAAAGTAGCACTTTCCTTCTTCTTCTTCTTCTTTTTTTTTTTTTTTTTCTTAGGACAAGATTTTTAGCAATTACTAGAATCTTTGAATAGCCCAATTACTACGTATAATTAAGAGAGGAGAGAGCACGCCTGTAAACAAGGAGTACAGACTAATTACTACGTATTGACATAATGATAAAAAAAATAAAAGATATAATAAAAAAGAAGATAGGAAATAGACATAAATTTTAAAGGTAAGATATAAAATAAAATAAAATAAAATATATATATTTTTAGAGTTAATTCTTAGGATTTTTGAATAAAAGAATTGTGTTTGATTGAATATAAAATATAGATATTTATTTACAAAATAAATAATTTTGCAAATAAAATAAATTATTATAAAAATTAAATAATTACGACAAACAGATCGAGATAATATCGAGATAATTACAACTTTCTTTGACGTCGGTCACTTTTTGTAAAGCGAATTCCTTAGGGCATGCCACAACTGCTCCCTTCGCTGCATCACGCTCCTTCTCCGACTCGGCAAGTAAGCAAAAAGCACAGGCACAATCAAACACAAATTTCTTCAAAACGCCTTCTCTTTCATTGTGAACTCGCTTCTTTCTTTTCTGCTTTACGTTTTTTACGTGTTTGGTTAAATTTAGGTGGAATGTTTTGGAAGAGGGATCTGATTTACCCGATAACTGTTAACTTACATGATCACGATTGCCTGGGAACACAAAGGTATGCTCCTTTTTTGTATTATGTTTTTTTAATTAATTTTTCTTTTTACTATCTTCTCTGAATCTGAATTTGAGTATGCAGATTTTGTGGTGGGATAGGAAAAGTGGGCTTTAGTTCTGATTAATCACTCTGTTAAAACTCAACCATTCATCCATAAGTCTTAGAACTGTTGAATACTAATTGAGAAATGCTACTTATCACCCCCACACCAAACACCAATTAGTGATTTTTTATTTTTGTCATTCTATTTAAACACACACATGTGTGTTTAAATAGAAGGACAAAATAACAAATCACATGGTAGTGTGTGGTGTAAGGGATGATAAATAGAATTTTTCATACTAATTTGGTTAAACCTTTAACCCTCAGGATCATAACATTCCACTACGTTTCTGAACCCGACTTCATTCTTGTCACTCTTGTCACAATCGTTTATATGATACACATTTTAAGTAGTCTATTAAAATGTCACTTAAAATATGACGCAATAAGCATAATTAATAATGAAAAATTAAAAATAAGTGAAATATGAGTCGTAGTTGAATGCGCGCAATGAATAAATCAATGTATTTGCAGAAAATGGGACCCTGAAGGTCAGGGGTAGTAGCCAACCGATGTTAGCAACTTCTTAACCTGGCTGCACCTTCTTTTTAGTGAAAGGTGAGCTACGGTACCCCAAACCACAAGCATCTCCATCCCTCCATTTTAACTACTCAATGCTCTTCAGATAACATTTCCTAATTCTAGGTCAAACTGATAATAGAGCATCTCCATCCTTCCATTTTGTGTCCCTCGGAAAAGACAATAGAGCTCCTCTAACCATCACACTTGTATGTCGCCACGACCGCAAACCACTCACACCTATTTGCACATTTTTAGGCAATGAAAAATTTTATTACCATCCTTTGTTGCTTTTGACAAAATCAATCATCTTATTGCTTCAAATAAGATCCTCCATCGTGATCATCAGCCACTCAATGTTCTCCCAACCCAGCAACCTAACACGAGGCATCTCTTGACATCTTTCAACCAAACAAATAAAAGACCCCCCATTGTCAACCGAGAGTTCAAATTCTTTTGCCTATACAGCAAGTATCCTATGAAAGCCCATCTTCCTAGGTTGCTCGATGTGGAAGCCCATGAGAATAACACAATTTGTTATTCAACTTAGAACTTACTATTTCGACAATCATTTTGAAACTTGGGATTTTAAGTAAAGAAGAAAAGAAACTTTGCATCCTCCAACTATCAGTATGGGAATAATGACCATTAAGATGGATGAGAAATAGGTGATTTCGAACAATCTTCACGGTCATTTTAACATAGGGTGCACGTTGCAATTTTTTGGTAGTTTGGGGTTGTAATATATCAATTGGGTAGTTTGGAGTGAGTTTAAAATGTCTGGTAGTTAAAGGGTGCAAATTGTAATTTTTTTCTTTTTTACCCAAGGCTACTTTTTGGATTTGGACCTTAGTTTGAGTCAACTACCACTACCTTGTAGTCTTACAGATGATGAGTTTTCTCTTGCGTTCGTTTGATTTTTTTGCTAAGTAAATCATGGATTTCTTTACTTTATTTGGTTGGACAGAAAAATTAGGAGAGGAATGATTTTGTATTGCTATTTCTTGCATTCGTTTGATAGAGGAGATAAACTCGACTCACATAGGTGGGAAAGGACCGTTCTTGAAAACATTGAATTTAATGCCAGAAACCCTTGTTCCTTCATACGAATTTTATGCAAAAAATCCATCAAGATTCATGGTACTCCAAACTTAGATGCTAAGCTATAGATTATTTACCAAATTCATTTTTTTTTTTTTGATAAGTAATAAATTTTATTCAAAGAAATAGGTATAAGCCATATCATTCAGAAGGGATTGCTGGCAGCAATACCAAGGAGCCCTGAATTTTGAATTTTTGTCTCTGTTTAGATATGGCTTAAGGTTTGGAAACATGCCCAAATGATAATCTCACAGACAACACATAGCATTGTTGAATTCATTGCTCAAAAATCAGATATCCACGTCTAGTTGCTGCCCTTAAATTACAACTAAATAAAGAGAGAATTTTAGAACTAAATGGACAGCACAACAACTAACACCAAAAGAGAGAATTTTAGAACTAAGAACCCACTATAGCTTGCTGGAAATCTCATCAAATCATACCATTGATTGAAAGTTCATTCCTGAGCTAAATAGTAATAATTTGATTAGGGATTGACATCTTAATGTGTGTGTTTATAGGTGATTGTTGACTCACTCATTTGTGCTTGAAGCTAAGAGGTAAGTAATTGCAATCAAAACATTGTTTGTTCGATGTGTATATAAATGTCTTTATTTATTTTGTATAATGGACTCATGAATGTGTCTTTATTTCTTTAGTATAAATGTGATGTTTTTTTTAATCAAATGTTGTGTTTAATTACTATATGGTAAAGCATATCCATTTAAAGTTCTTTTGATGCACTCTCTATTATAAAAGCATGCGAATGCAAATAAAATTTTATGAATGCTTCTTCTATGCGATGATGATCTATATCTACTCTATTATAATAAGTGCCTATCTAATTGTGAACATTGATTTTTTCTTGTTTTACCGTTAGTTTCCTTGTTTCCCGTTAAGTCCCAGTTAAGCCCCCTTATGTGGCCATTTTTCTGCATAGAATACAAACGGACACAAACAACTCTCCAAAACCAAACTCCTTTCCTTCTTTGTTTCTTCATCTTCTCTTTTTCTCTTCGTCTACGTGAATCGTATCTGCAACATTGATTTTTTTTTTCATGTTGTTGAAGAGAGAACTCGGGAGGGAGGGAGAGCCGACAATGAGAGAGAGAGGATTTGTGTTCTAAAAGTGAAGAATCAGAGGTCCTGTTATGTCGTTGAAGAGAGAACTCATCTGCTTCCTGGTATGTTTTAGATTTAGTGTAAAATAGATTATTTTTATTGTGTCCCTCTGTTTTTGTTGCCGGTGGTGGTGGTGTCGTTGATTATGTTGCTAGATGAATTAATGTTTCTTTGTTGCTTCTGTTTTTTCAGTTGATCATATTCTTTGAAAGCAAAATCATTCATTAGGGTTTCTCTCGGTAAACAACCTCTGATCTCTCAACAACCCAGGTTCGATCATCTCTCACCTTTTTTTCTATATTCTTTTCTTTAATTTCACAATTATCGTATTGGATCTGAAAATTTTCACAAACCAATCATTTCAATTTAGTTATGTTTTTAAACAATATCAGTTATCATTTATGGAAACCCAATTAGGAAAAGAACTATTTGGTAAATTTATGTCGGTTTTTTGGATCGTATAGGCGGTTCTTGTTTTCGTATAAAATGGGTGCCATGATATCAAGATTTTGGTTCATGATGTTCCCTGCGAAGGAGTACAAGATTGTGGTAGTTGGACTGGATAATGCCGGAAAGACCACAACCCTTTACAAATTACACTTGGGTGAGGTTGTCACTACGCACCCTACTGTTGGGAGCAACGTCGAAGAGCTCGTCTATAAGAACATTCGATTCGAGGTGAGATAGCAGCTTCGACGTCTTTTAACTTTTTCCATTTATGTATATTGTATATTTATCACCATTCAGGAAAGTCTTTCATGGGGGTTTTTTAGCTTTTGGTCCGTAATATATGGAAAGTGAATGTAACTCGTGGAAATAGGGAACTTAGGGAAGTGGGTTCTGGTGCGGCGGTGGAAGTTTTAATGGTAGAATTTTTCTTGATCGTTAGTTGTAAAAATAAAAAGAATTTTTCTTGATAGTAATTATTGTTTAGTTGTCCAGAAATGACATAATTTGGGAAAGGCTTGATTTGTATAGTCGATTGTAGTTGTATTGTGCGACTGATGATTTACTGTATAATTGAGGATAGGTTTAGTTTCTTGACTTTATAGGCATTGAATTAGTTTGAAGTAAAACGGACTTGGCCATTTCTATTTTTCACAGATGCAGTACTGTCTCTTTGGAAACTTGTTGAAAAGCAACTATTGTGTCATTTATTCATCTCAACTATGTATAAGGATTGGCATTCATAAGGATCCTTGTTCCATTCCATTCATAAGACGAGATGAATGGTGAAATGAACAGTAATGAAAATTGATGAATCCTTCTTTGGTCTGTGCACTTGCCCGTACCTGTAGCCCCACTCTTCATAAGATATGTTTTTCACTTGATAAGCTAGGCGCACTCGGGTGAGCCAGTCCCAAGGTACCCTACAAGATGGTTGCCCCCGCCTCTCAGGATTTGGTTCTATTGCATATCTGTCATAAGGCCAGGAAAACATTTAAATTCTTTACAAGCATTCATAGAGTCACATCCTTTACCCCATCTTTTATTTTCTTTTGCTTTTCATCAAGTACCATAAACATTTATAATATTTTCATTTCATATTGCATAACATAAACATCAAATATTATCATTTACATTTGAACTCTTTCTGACATAGTATTGGATGCATAAAGAGGGCTACCGAAGGCAGCTATTTTACATCATAATTATTGAAACAATTTATAGAGAAATATTTTGTTGACTTTTGAAGAAAGTAAGGGGATGATCATATCTACTTGCCTCTCCTCAGCTTCATGAATTCCTATACATTTCACTTAGCAACCTCGATTGTTTACTGAACTTTATTAACCTCTTTTCAATCCTTCACCTTCGAGGCATACCCTTAGAGAACTTTCCTTTAACTTTTCTTTATTCCTCCTCCTCCTCCTCCAATGAGGAAATTTTGTTCGGCTTTCTTTTATTTATTTGTCTTTTTTTTTATCCTCTCTTTAACATATATATGCACTTGTTTGCTCTAGGTGAAGGAAATCAATGTCACCAGAGATAATAACAAAGTGACACGTGTCCTCTCTCTTATTTATATTTTCATAAATTCTATTTGTACAATTACCAAATTGTCGCCAAGTTTTGAAAAAATTACAAAGTGCACTTTTTAAATGTCAGGGTATTACACAAATTGGTGCTGCTTTTGCTGTATTTGTATGTTCATGGATATTCTTCTATTAATGGCTGTATATACAGATTTCACCAGTTAATTGGCTAAAGGTGAATGTAGGATTTACTTTTAGAGTATTGAGAAATTACACTCTGCACTCCCAAACTACCAAAAATGGCAATTTGCATCCTAAAGTCCCAAAAATGGCAATTTGCATCTAAACTGCCAAATTCTGTCAATTTGTAAACTGAATCAAGATTTAACTATTAAGATTGATGAAAAATAGGACATGTGGCATGAAATCCATTCAAATCTTAGTTGGAGGTGCAAATTCCAAAATTTGGTAATTTAGTTGGTAGTTTATTGTACAAATTGAAAATGTAGTGGTAATTCAGGGGTGCAAGGTATAACTTCCCCTAGAATATATGTTGCCCTCATCTGTGTCTCCTGATTGTGTTTGTTTAAGTGACTGCCACTAAACAAAGTACCTACAAATGACCTTTGATTGATCTTTACTTCGTGAATTTGTTAGTCAACATAAAAGTCATCGTTGAATGAAAATTTGTATCATGTCTTCTATTACAATACATTTGAAACTTCAAAATAGATAAAATAAGAGTTGGAAGAAGGGAGAGAAGGTAATGAAATAGGAAAAGAAACTAGATATTATGAATGGATAGTTCTACAAATTTGTTTGTTGCCTTTTGCATTTCTAAGGTGCCTTATTGAGGGGTCTGTCATATTCATAAAGATTATAATGGTTCTGCTGAATTACTTGATGCACTATTCTGTGGATTACTCGAGTTTACTCTCCTGGGGTGAGTTCAAATGGTTCTGGAGGTGAGGATTGTTACCCAAACTTGTGAAAGTCTTAAGTTATTCATTGGGAAAAATGAATTTATAGCGTTAGTGATATTTGCTCCTGTAGCTTTTATTGGGGCGGGGCACATGGTTAGAAAATGACTCCTGATTGAAAAGTTTGAAAAAGTTGTTTATGTATATCTTAAATGCCAAGCACCTAAAATTGACTGTTTGCAACTACTGTTCGAATCAGGTGTGGGATCTTGGTGGACAAGAAAGGCTCAGGACATCATGGGCAACTTATTATCGTGGAACTCATGCAGTTATTGCGGTGATAGATAGCACTGATAGAGCCAGGATCTCTATAGTGAAGGACGAACTCTTTAGGTTGCTGGGACATGAGGATCTACAACATTCTGTCATACTAATTTTTGCAAACAAACAGGACCTCAAGGATGCAATGACCCCAGCTGAAATCACCGATTGCCTTTCCCTTCACAGCATCAAGAATCATGATTGGCACATTCAAGCTTGTTGTGCCCTCACAGGAGACGGACTGTATGACGGTCTCGGATGGATCGCTCAACGGGTTACTGGGAAAGCCCCAAGTTGAATAAGGAGCAGTAGAAATCAGGAAAAAATAACATTCATCTGTCCATTCATTCATGGGTTTGAAGGATGAGTGAATATAAGCGTTCGTGTACCAACTAAACTGTATGAGAGCTCCTTCCATTCAAATTTGTAGGTTGTTTTCAGTTTTGATTGGTCTTATAAAATATTGTGTTCTACACAATAGGTTTCAGGAAACACCATTGTCATATTGAACCATGCCGAATGAGATTCTCATGTTTTGTGTGATAAAGTATACTATTAAAACATTTGTTGTCGAGGAAAAGAAGAGTGCATTACAATTAATATCTGTACCATTAAGCATTTCATGAATCAGGTCCTGGTTCCACGTTGCTCAGCATTCTGGCATGCACATTATAAACTCCAGCTTGTGAATCCATAAAAGTAAAACTTACTGCAGATAAACATTCAACTACAAATTTTTTTCATTCTTACTCCTTGCATGAAGATGAGGCGCTCTCCATTTTCTCAAGCTGATCCAGCTCCTCCTGCATGCGCATAAAATCCAGCCATTCTAACAGCCAAAAATATGAACAAAGGAGAGAGTGCACCTACATTTGTAGTAACTCAGACAGAAACCTAGATCCAAGAAGGGACTTTCTGATTAAGAAGTGCAATTACAGCACTATCTAAAACAATAAATTGAAAGGTCATACAGAATAGAACGCGCCAATGAACCATCGCATTTTAGTAGGTCAGTTCCACTGGGTACTTTTTTGCCTCTCAACTATAAATCCTAATATTCAATGCAAGTCAGATGTCACAAAAAAAGTATAGTAAAGCATCGAGAGATATCAATTTTTAGAGTGGATAGACATTAGAGTGGAAGCGAGGCAGGGATAAATTTTTATGACTCTGATCTCTGCCTTTTTCCTTTCTCTCAAGGTTCTGTAAGTTCTCTTCTAGCTTCCTCAAAGATTCATCTTCGAGGATTGGATTCATGTCTTGCTTTTTCAAGTTTAATGCAATAGAAAAAAAATTCGTTTACTCTAATATCTTCCTTTTATGACTCTGATCTTCTCATTGAAATCAGATATTTGTTTGATTATTGATTCATTACTTGAAAGTATTATTGCAAAATCCTTGCAATATCCATATGTATCTCTGTCTTCTGTTGGTATAAGAGAAATAATCAAGAATTCTGATGTTGTAAGTTAATAAAAGTTTGCGACCAATGGAGGTAAAATCCTATTCTTACTAACAAATTAAAATATTTATACAATCACTTCATCTAAAAATGTGTTTCTAATATAATGTAGAAAACAAAATTTTGGATAAAGGCAAAGATAATGGTGGTTGACTTGCATCAGTTATATTTTTTATATGTCATGTATTGGTTGTAAAAAATGAACTAGGTATGATTACAATGATAGCTTCCTTTGTTACCATTGCAAAAACTAAAGCATTTCCCAACCACGGTTTGTATCTTTCAATTTTTTTTATTATAATTTATGTAACAAATTTAATGTATAGTCTTTATTGACTCAAACTTAAAATTATATTTAATCAAATGTATAGTTCTTGAACATATGTCGAACTCGACGATGGTACAAGAAGATTGTTTGCTGTTATGTTTGGTGAAGTTGTAGAAAAAACATTTGGTTATTCAGCAGTTGAGCTTATGAAGCTCCCAATCACACACCAAGATGAATCCGTTGATGTGTGCAATGAGGATCATAGGAGGGCTCTTAGGGATCCTGAAGATATTCTACATGCGGCCAAACGGCTAGTCAAGGATTTTACCAACAGACAATCTGTGTATGCTGGACAAGCACATTCGGGAAGTAAGTTTGATCAGTTTTGCCACCTGCATCCCCCTATGTTCTTCCCTGAGGTCTTTAGAGAGGCCAAGGCCTGGGAGTTTGCTAATTTGAGACAAGGCGATATGTCATTACATCAATATGCATTAAAGTTCATCAAACTTTCATGCTTTGCCCCCTATCTGATCCTAGACGAGTCACGGAAGGCTCAGAAATTTGGGAGAGCACTGCATCCACAAATTCTTGATAGATTTATCGCACTGAAGTTAAGGAATTTTAATGCATTAGTGGACAGGGCAATGATTGTAGAGGAGTATCTGCAGTCAAGAGAGGCTAGAATTTTGCTTTAAAGCTGTGTTTGGATGTTGAACTGAGTTGAGTTGATATGAGTTGAGATGATAAAATATTGTTAGAATATTATTTTTTAGTATTATTATTATTTTGAAATTTGAAAAAGTTGAATTGTTTATTATATTTTGTATTGAGATTTGAAAAAGTTGTAATGATGAGTTGAGTTGAGTTGAATTGGATTGAGATCTTATTTTTAATAGTCCTGGCAGTCAAGTATGGACAGACAATCTTATTTTGCTCTTTAGTTTACAGGACTTTCTTGCCTCTTTCCCAACAAATTGGTGATGTCAATGGAGAAAGATATTCCATGTTATATTACTTCAACCCATCAATGAATCAATGAGATACGTAAAGTTTACTCCTCTATCTTGCTTACCAAATGCATACATACAGTCAATGAGATACGTGGCCAACCAAATATCCAGAAACTCTTTTTTAACAATTATTTTTTGCGTCTCAACCAAATAAAGATATTGTCTTTAATACTAGTCGCAGATCAACTTCTCTGTACTAAGACGGGCTATTACACAGTTACAGTACTTTAAGGATGTGGATGTTGAGCTAAGTTGAGTTCTTTATGAATAGTAGTAAGTTGAGATAATAGAGTGAGTTCTGTGGGGCTCACCAAAGATGAATTTAGATGCATTTGAATGTTAAGATGAGTTTAGATGTATTTACAGAAAGTGAAAAAAGATTGTAGATTCCACATGGAAAAACGTGTTGAGTTAAAAAAAGTTATGAGTTCTACGTGTAAAGAGATTTTGAATTGAGATGAATTTAGTGATTTGAGAGATGAGTATTTGGATAGTAGAAGAAGTCTAAATCTGAACCAAACTCAGCTGAGCTGAGTGCAGTTAAGGAACCAAACGAGCCCTAAGTCTATATTCTTGCTTAGCCATGAAAGTCAAATTGAAAGCTTCTAAGAGCATTTACATTGTCTTAGCCAAATGTAATGCAAACTAAAAGCCGGCTAACAATTCCTTACAATGGGCTACATTGGAAGAGGCAAAAGACAAACTTCTTGCTTGCTATAATAGCTCTCTATATTTGTATGGTTAGTATTCGTCCTAATTTATTAATCTCTCTCATAATTATTATATATATATAGGTGCTTGGGTTCATACAATTTACAATGGATTTGAATTGCAAAATATGAGAAAAAATAAATTAGATAAAAAAGATTAGATTAATAATATTTTATTATTATTTTGACTAATAGATAAATAATTTAATGTGAAAATCTCTCTTGATTAGAATGGGCAAAAGACAAAATATGTGATTTTAACTTTACCTAAGCAATAATAATGCTCTAAGGCTTCGTTTGGTTACACATATGAGATGAGATGAAAGTTAAAAGTTGAATAAAATATAGTTAGAATATAATTTTTTAATATTATTTTTGTTTTGAAATTTGAAAAAGTTGAATTATTTATTATATTTTGTGTGAAAATTTAAAAAATTTACAATGATTAGATAAGACAAGATAAGACAAAATGAAATAATTTGTAAAACCATACGAGCCATAAGTCCCTAAAACCCCATTCAACTTTAAACTTTAAACCACAGTCTATGCCAATTAAACCAATGAATTCTCGGCTTAGAACTTCAACCATAAAATGTACAACTTCACTGCATGAAACTGGAGGTTTGGATACAAGAAGCTTAGGGTGGGCCAAAACTCTGCCACTTCAACTACGTCCGAATTCTGACAAGACTCCGATTCAAACAGAGTCAGAGTTTTCAAAAATTGGAGTGAGAGTCAGACTCCCCTAGTTGGAGTCGGAGTCTGGAGCCCATGTTGGCTCTGAACTCTGACCTTTTTTTTTTTTAAATCACATAATCAAAACGATGTCATTCCAGTTCAAGAGGAATGACGTTGTCTCATTCATAACAGGGTCCAAAATGCAGGACCCCCTACTAAAGTAACTAAACGATATCGTTCCGCTTAAAGTGGAACAATGTCATTTCGTGAAGAAGGGGGTCCAAAACGCAAGAATCCCTTCTTCCCCCCTCACTTTCACACAGCACCTGCAACTCCCTTTATCTCCCTCCTCTCTACACTATGCTTCACCTCCCCTGCCATCTACTATCGTCTGCGGCCGCCACGAGCCACATTCCGAAGTTCATTAATTGATTGTATTTGTAAGCCACTCACCCACTCACTCAATTTTTTTTGTTGTTGTAGAATTTTAGGGTTTCAAATTCATTTAATTGTCACATTGTGGTTTGAAATTTGTGAAATGTATATGATTTGTTGTTAGCATTTCAATGATTTCAGTTTTTAGATTGTTAAATTTAAGAATTGAGGGATTTAAGTTTTAGAAAAATTGAATTTTTTGTTCTAGACAACATTTGCTCAATGCCTGTTTGATTGTAGCTCTAGCAAACTTTACACAGATTGTTTGCTCGATTGTGGCTTGAGCGACTTTCACACAAATTGTTCGCTCGAGTGTGGCACTAGCGGACATTAAGTTTGTGTTTTATTTATTTTTAAAATCACAAACATGACTTGACACATGTGCTTTTCATTTTCAATGTGTTTCCAATGTGTAGATAATCTTCATAATATATTAAATTATGGTTGTTTGTTAATTGTTTCATATAATTTTATACTAAGGCTGAGTAAACTATGGATGCTACACCATATCACCGCGAACTTCCACAAGAGGATGATGCAAAACTGTTGGCATCACCGACAGGTACTTTGAGCGATAGATCCCCATCTACAGCAGCTACCTCCTATGCAAGTAGTCAAATCTCAATAGATTTAGAAGATGTTGATATGCTTAATGAGGAGGAGGCGTTGATGAATGTTGCTGCCGATTGACCGCCACGACCTAGCCAGGGATGTGCTAGCCATTCTTATCACTATGGTTGCCTCTGAGTTCATAGCCAAGGATGTGTCTTGGATGCTTGTCGAAATTCATTGTCTCCGACCATCATCGAGACTCTCGTTTGTACACAAAACTGGTTAAGTTCAACGCCCATTGGAGTAGATACTGTTGATGTCGAGAGCTATATGCTTGAATCGGATAACTTTAAGGCTTTAAATGATTATTTACCTAAATTTAATGTTTTCATTATTTAATTTATAATTTATACGATTTTGTAAACCGAGTTGTGAACTCCATACTAATTGTTGATGAGTGAGATAGACACACCGTGAGATGGAGAACCCCACGACTCCTTTATTGATGAGAAATTCAATACCATCATACAAAATTCGTCAGAGTTGGAGGTGAATGTGAGTTCATAATGTATCCTATTTTATGTCATGCCACTTGACTGATGGTTTAGAAGTCTATAGTTAAATGACTAAAGAAAAGATAGTGCATCTAATCAGTAAAACTTCATACAGGAAATCATTATTGAGTCATTGAATCAAATGCATGGACTGTCAGGACTGATGTGGGATTGTGGTTATTTGAATCAAATCTATGACATTATTTATATTTTGGTGCTGTGAATTTAAATTTATTGCGAATTTATAGTTTTAAATTTAAATTTATCGTTTGCACATATTGAATTATCTATTTTTGTATTGTATGTAATGTAGTCATTGTATTTAAATTTTAGTTTTTTTACTTATTTTTTTACAGTATTTTAGATTTTTTAATTACTTTTTTACATTATTATTTTTTTTAATAAATATTTTTAAATAGGGGTGGGCATATTTGTCGTTCAGATTAGGTCGTGGGCCTATGCCCAATTTGATTAGGTTTATTAGGCCTAAAGCCCACTTCAACTCCAAGCTCCGACTCCGATCGGAGTCTGAGTCGAAGTGCATATTGACATCGGAGTTGGAGGTGGGCATTTTGACTCCGTTGGAGTCGGAGCCCACCCCTACAAAAAGACTCTCAATCCAGCTTATATCATCTAATTATTACAACTCTTTCAAATTGTTACATAAAATACGAGAAACAATTCAATTATTTTAAATCACAAAATAAAAATAATATTAAAAAAATAATATTTTATTCAATTTTCATCTCATTTTATCTCAACTAACTATCCAAATCTCTTCTCACCATTCATACCTTCTCTATAATGACCCAGCTTGTGTAAAGAATCAAGCCCAACTTTTTTTTTCCTTATTTTCTCTCTTCTTTTCTACCCCTCGGCCCTCCTTCTCCCCCACAGAGTCACATAGATCGATACCTTTTGCGCAGCCCCTCGCCACCTATGTCTTTCCCGTCGTCAATTTCCATGCCACGCTGGTAAGTCCTCCACCCGTATCTCTCTCGTGCTCTCATTCTCTCTCCTTGCACCATGGTGTCGCAATGGCCACATATCATACATTATTCATAATAGTTTTCTTCAAAATCACGGGCATAAATGAGAGTAAAAAAAAAAAAAAAAAAAAGGACAAGAGAGAGGTTAAACAAAAACATCCCCAAACATGGATCACGGTGACATGAAATTATAAACAGAGTGGGTGTTCATGGTAATATCAAAATGAATTACAATTTCATTTAGCCCCCGTTTGGATTCAGAAAGTGTTTTATCTCATATCATCATTACAACTTTCTCAAATTCCCACACAAAATATAATAAACAATTCAACTTTTTCAAATCTTAAAACAATAATAATATAAAAAAATAATATTTTAATAATATTTTTTTCAACTTTCATTTTTTATCTTAAACCATCTTATCTTATCTCTAAATCTAAACCAGCCACCAGGTCAAAATAATGTAGCTGTGAAAGTTCAAAATTTAAGGGCAGTGAAAATCGTGTGGGGGCCAACGTCCCACTTCAAGCCTCGAGGGCTTTTCACTACATGCATTCTTCTTTCTTACTTTCAAATTTCAAAACAGAACCGCTACAGGTAGGTTATTTTGCACAGGATTTGGGGAGGATGCCATGTCAGCTTGTTTTAAAAAAATAAAAATCAAAATAAAATTTGGAAAAAACATAAAAAAATACATGAAAAAGAAACACACAAGCAAAAGAAGCAGTTCTCGTTCTTCATCCCGCACTAGCATGTTTGATGCCAACATTTCATTGTCGCACCTCACAGGTCATCGTCGGCGTTATCTCTGGCCATTTTGAACACTTCATCTCTACTAGTCTTCATCATCATCTGTGGTAAGTGGGTTCATTTCTCCCATTTTTATAAAAGTCTATTTTCATAAATTTGTTGTTTAATCTTTAGAATGTTGATCAATTTATGGAATGTTGGAGAGAAATTTTTTGAAATAGAAAACATTGTTGGAGGGCCCCTACTGTTGGGGAGAGGTTTTTTTGAAATAGAAGTTTCCCTTGCCACTTTGAAATAGAAAACACTGTTAGTTGCCCAAAGTAGAATGCCATTGTCGTGGTGCTTTTCATTTGCCTCATTTGCATCTATGTTACGGGATTTGCATGGTCTTGGGGTCCCCTTGGCTGGTTGGTGTCTAGTGAAATTTTTTCTCTTGAAATTCGATTTGCTGCTCAGAGTGTGCAAACCCAATACCATGTTATAAAATAATTTTTAATATTATAAAATGATAACTATTCTTTAGATAGATGAAGAAAGGGAAGGAACACGCATATCCTGTAACACCTCCTACAAATCCATCAACAATTCTTGCAACCCAAGTATTTATCAAGTTCATTTGATTGTTCTAATAATGTCTATATTTATATTACTACATCTTTATTTCATAATCATTATTGGTTTCCATGTTAGGTGCTACCAATACCATTTTATGATGGTTTCTCAAACTATATGCATGATTGCCATCCACCAATGCCACATGTGTGGTTACTACCATTTGTCCCTCATCCTGATGATAATCCATCTACATGGACTACTCAAGTGATAAGTTTATTCCTTAAGTTGTTCCCTTAATTTTCAGAATTTTTCTAATCGATTTAAAACATGGATGTGTTTTGTGGGTGTAAACTGCAAAAATATCTAATGCCCCAATTTCACCCATCAGTTAACTCATTGATTGGTTTATACTTCGTAAGTTCAAGCAATGTACCTAACTCTAAGGAGGTTGTAAGTTTGTTTACATCCACTATTCCTGTTACTGTTGAATCCAAAGATGACGATGAGTCCAGGATACAAAATATAGTGCATATTGAGGTGAGCAATAGCATTGACGAGCCAAAGTTGGGATGATGTTTAAATCTGAAGAAGAATTACTTTTGTATTATAAGAAATATGGGAAACAATGCAGTTTCGGGGTAAATACGTTGAGTAGTAAGAGGTTCAAGGATGAGACTCTCAGATATGTCACATTTGGTTGTGCTCGTGGAGGGAAGGCACGGAATCAGACGCCAAATGTCATCATAAATTTTGTTTGTAGCATATACTAAAAAAAGTACGTGAGAAGTTGGGTTTCCACAGTGCATATAAAACTGGGTTGAAAATTCAGTTTCTCAAGTGTGTGTATGACTCACAGATCATTGAGGAGTTTGAAAAATGTTGGGACACATTACTTACGACTTACAACTTGCAGGAGAATACCTGATTGCAATCTTTATACACTAAGCATACCTATTGGACACCGGTATTCCTTAAAAAAAATTTTGGGCTGGAATGAGTACAACCCAACGAAGCGAGAGCATGAATGCTTTCTTCGATGGATATGTTCATGCTAGGACAAACTTAAAAGAGTTTGTTAATCAGTTCGATAATGCATTGAGGAAGAAGATTGAGAATAAGAATGGGATGGACTTCCAATCATTCAACTTCAAATTTCAATTGTAACTGTCTCTTCATTTGAGAAGATATTTTAGGAATTGTACACAAACTTTAAATTTAGAGAAGTTCAACAAGAAGTAATGAGGATTGTTGGTTGTCTTCCAATTCTACAACAAAAGAATGATGTAATTACAACGTACCATGTAGAAGATGAAATCCATGTTGACAATTTCATCAAAGAGGTCACCCATTCTGTGTATCTTAACTGTTTTTGCTATATTGCTTTACGTTGTTTTTTAAATGTAATATGGTTTTATTTTTTATTCGTAGTCACATGGAGGAGATACTGAAGTTGTTAACACACGTAAGAATTTGTTTGGTGAAACATTGGTTGGGATTCAAGAGAGTGTTCCTATTGAGGTTTACAAACTCTTCATATTTAAATTATATTATATTTTATTTGTATTTAAAAAAATATTCTGTGTACTCAAGTTACTTTCATCTATTTTTTTATTATTTATCCGCATGGAAACATTCCCTAGATTTTTTACTTTAGTGGAACCCAATTTGGCGAACCAGTGATTGCGACTCAAGAAAATGTACTTAATGATTCCGTTTTGTTTCGTCTCTAGATGCATCTTGGAGTGGATGGAACACAGCTGGATAATAGGGATGAATAGCCTGTTGTTGGAGATTTTGCTTTTTGATTTCGAGATGTATTAAGTATATTTTGGAAATGTATTGTGATTGTAAACAATATGTAAACTCGTGATTGCAATATATAGCTTATGGTAGTAATCACAAATTCTGCTGTCTTTAATATTACAGTAGTGTATTTTGAGGAAGCTAAATTAAATGTAATAGAAGAAAGATTATGACTCTTTAATTTATACAATATGTCCAAATCAGGTATTAATCTGTGGGTAGTTAGATCAGGAAAGTACTCCATTTTCCCCACTAAATGCATTTAAATCAACCTGTATCTAGTGACACAACAACATTCCAAATAGTTTCATAATACATACCATTCCAAATAGTTTCATAATACACAACATTCTAAATAGTTCCATAATACACAGCATTCTAAATATGACTTTGCAATTTAATGGCTTCTGACTTCACTGGCTTTTGACTCCAATTTAATGGCTTCTACAAGCACCTTATTCCTTGAAGCCTCAGCTTGTATCCTAACTTCTGTTAGCTGACTATACAAGCCCTTTTCCTCAACCTTTGGTTCGGAAATTGAAGACACATTTCTCTCACAAGAATTATTTTCTGAATCAGTGCTTGTAATTGTTGAAGAAAATGAATTCTGGAGATTGTGAGGTGATGGATGGATTGCATTATTCCTACTTTAGTGAAATGACTTGGAGTAGAACCATGCAATTTCTACAGAACCATGAAAAGTAGAACCATGAAAAGGTGACATGAAGGCATTCTAAAACTGAAAACAATGAATAATCAAGGAAAAAAAAAATCTGATTAAATAATCAAGATAGGTAAAGCCATCAATTTGGGAAACGCAATAGCAAGCAGCAAAAGTAAGTCCGCGAACCTGGGAGGCAACATGTTGCCTAGAAGAGTCAAGAACACACAGATAAAATACTTGAATAACAAGTTGCAAGTGCTCATGTATCAAGCAATGTAATTGGCCTATTTGATGTGGAGTAAATCCTTTTATAAAACCATATTCAGCTATAAAATAATCAGGCATTAAATGTTGCCAGTAGCCTATCATTACATTCTTCACCATCTAAGCAAATCTCAACCCAAAAAAAAAAAAAGAATTCTTAGCTAAAGCAGAGAACATTCATGGGAAAAAATAGTGATAAAGATCCATCTAGATTTTAAATTTATAGCACTAAAGTCAATAAAAAGAATGTGCACAATTGACAAGTTTCCCGTTGGTTCTTTGTATAGTGTTGTAAGACCTATAGAAAATATAAGAATTAAAAAGTCTAACAAGATGGACCATCAAACCAATAACCGACACAAAACTACATATAAAGTAGTACTAAATAGAAAATATCAAGGCGTGATTAGCTGTATTAAAAGGGGAAAAGCATGCCCCAAATATAGAGAAAAGCTAGCTCTTACCTATAATCGTTCAACCAAAGCAACTTACAAAAAGAAGTAAGGAAAAAAAATTCTAAAACACACTCTATTAGTTTCCACGTAGACTCCTGCGTTTGTTCGTGCGCATCCCTGTGCCAACTGTCTTGCATAAGATTTTTCCATTTCCAAAAAGATCCTTCCACCAAGAACTATTTGTTCAACAACTCCGTAACTAAAATGCAAGCTCCTTTCTCTAATTTTTTTATTTTTTTATAATTTCACCTTCCAAAAAAATAATATTATGATCAAACAAAAATATGCAATAAAACCGTTTTATTTGACCTATTTCCATGTTGGTACTATATCTCACAATCAACCTTTTTTTTTTTTTTACCACGATTTTATATAGAATACTAATTTTTTTGGATAAATTTAAATTTTGAACTTCAGTTTCAGTGGATGCAAGATTGTAAGCATTCAAATGGATGGGTCAACAAGATGTCGGCATCATTATTTGTTATATTTATTCTCAAGATGAAGCCTTTACAATTCCTATGTTACAAGTCAATTATACGAAATTTTTTTTTCCTAAAAATTATTTTTCGTGTGATATACTAATTTTTAGAATGAAATATTATTGTTTTGGAAGAGATAAAAAAATACGCTGCGTTCCATGGGCTTCCAATACGCTGCGTTTTGGGTTCTTAACATTCCAATCCTCATCTTCCCTCACTCGACTAATAAAATCACTTCAGTCTGTCTCCTTCTCGTAACTCCTCCGTCTTTATCTTCTTTTTTGTCAAAATATCTCAGTATTATTTATTATTATTTTGTACATAATTTTTATTATTATTCAACATTCTATCGTTATTTTATCTGGGAATTCACTAGCCAACTGCCAAACGCATCTTACTTCCTCGTAACAGAGAAATGTCGGAAGCAAAAGACCCTGCGATCAAGCTCTTCGGGAAGAAATGTCCTGTGCTGTCTGCTATCTCAGGTTTCCTCCAATCTATGTTTCATCTTCTTAATCTCTCATCCTTTCCGATCTGATTTGGGTGTTAAGCAACCCAGATCCTTTTCTTTTCGAGCTGTGCGGTTTCTTGGCTCTGGCTGATTTCTTTGCTGAGTCAATATCCTTTTTTAGCTAGTTGGGGTATTCGGATCTTTAATTTTAGTTGGTGCAAAATCTTGTTTTCTTATGCAGTAGTTTCGATCTGATTTGAGTGTTAAGCAACCCATATTTTTCTTTTCGAGCTGTGCGGTTTCTTTGGACTTCTAAAACTGTAGCCAAACTGTGAAAACTTCTAGTTTTGAGATGACGAACACCAATAAATTTGCTGTTGTGTCTGCTATACCCATTATCCTTCTTTATTTGGCCTTCGCATCGATCCATGTTATTCTGGCCCAAACCTTTGTTCCGGCCGAGAAATTCCTCCTAGATTGTGGAGCAACCTCGGAAACCACTGATACCGATGGCCGGAAGTGGACCTCAGATGTTAAGTCCAAGTATCTAATGGCGGGTGGGAACTCCAGCACCTCCGAAGCTGCTACTCAGGACCCTTCGGTCCCTCAAGTCCCTTACATGACTGCTAGGATCTTCTACTCCAGTTTTACATACAGTATTCCTGTTATCTCCGGTCGAAAATTTTTACGGCTTTACTTCTACCCTGCTTCTTATGCGGCCTTAACTGCCTCCAATTCCATCTTCTCGGTGACGGCAGGGCCGTATACTCTGCTCAACAACTTCAGTGTTTCACAGACCACGGAAGCATTGAATTTTGCATTTATTGTGAAGGAGTATTCAATAAATGTTGATGGTGACAAATTGGATATAACTTTTGTCCCGTCTCCCAAAGCTCCGAAGGCCTTTGCATTCGTGAATGGGATTGAGATTGTATCAATGCCCAACATTTTTGGTTCCACTGATGGAAGTCCCATGATTGTGGGCCAGTCTGCTTCTTTCGAGATCGGCAATAGCACTGCTCTTGAGAATGTTTATCGCTTGAATGTGGGTGGAAATGATATCTCGCCATCCAAGGATGCAGGTCTTTATAGATCTTGGTATGACGACTCGCCATACCTCTATGGGGCTGCACTCGGGGTTACATTGGCTGCTGATCCAAACACAACCATTGTGTATCCGACAGATATGCCTACTTATGTTGCACCAGTTAATGTTTATAGCACTGCAAGATCAATGGGGCCAAATCCTGAGATCAATCTCAATTACAATTTGACTTGGATTTTCTCAGTCGACTCAGGATTCACTTACCTAGTTCGGCTTCATTTCTGCGAGATTGCCCCAAATATAACCAAGAACAATCAAAGAGTGTTTGATATCTTCCTTTACAATCAAACTGCTATGAGTGGGGCAGATGTTGTTGCATGGGCAGGTCAGCAAGATGATGTTCCAGTGTACAAGGAATATGTGGTTCTTGTTCCAAGTGGAAGCCCACAGCAGGATTTGCGGCTTGAACTACATCCAGATGTGTCTGACCTGCCCAACTATTATGATGCAATCCTGAATGGAATAGAAATATTCAAAGTTAGTGATTCAAAGGGTAATCTCGCAGGGCCTAATCCTACTCCACTTCCTAGACAGGATGTGATTGACCCACCAAAGGCTAGACCATCATCTGGTAATGGTAAAACAAAGAATCAGAAAGTGATTATCATTGGGGTTGTTAGTGGTGGAATCGCCTTAGCCCTTGTTGTTGGCTTCATTCTTATTGCTGCTTCGCGTCACCGTAGGCATGGGAAGGAGTCAAGTGCAAGTGAAGGTCCTTCAGGGTGGCTTCCACTTTCTCTATATGGTAATTCACATTCTGCTGGTTCTGCCAAGACAAACGCTACAGGAAGTTATGTATCCTCACTTCCTTCAAACCTTTGCCGCCACTTCTCATTTGCTGAGATCAAGGCAGCTTNAATTTTTGCATTTTTAGAGCAGCACATAACTGGGAGGTTGTCTTGACAGAAATTCTCAATTTCAGATACTCTACTGGATTTTGATGTGAAGCTGCAGGAAATATTTTTTGGAACCCTTCTAAGAAAAAGAAGCTCAGTGTGTAATCTTTCTCTGAAGTTCTTATACCTGTCCATATATAATGCCAAATATACACATGCTAAAATTTTGTTCCTTGGAAAAGTAGTTGGTGAACTGTGGCTCCACAAGAGGGTGGCTTCTTTTGTGTGGATAACTGTTTTAAATATGATTCTCACTTTAGATAATTTAAGGAAAGAATAAATATATTTGCACTCATGAAACCAAACACACTGTTGATGTGGAAGTGCGGTGTCTGTCTTATCAGCTTAGATTAAAAAAACAAAGTATTGGTATTTTGATCTTTACTATGCTAAAAAAGTAATAGGTCCCACGGCAAATAGTGTGTTCACACCATACTTGTAAATAACATAACTATTAAGGAAAAGGTGTGTATAGGTCGTTAATCAGTGTTGTATGTGCTGAAGAACTGGAGAAGTAGTGGACAATCTTTTGCTCCATCGTGAAATCACAACTACTTTGTGGAACACACTTTCAATCTACTTGGAGTGGATTAGGTAATGCTTCTAAGGGTGGCAAATCTCAGCATCACTGTGAAGTTTTGCCTAACATGGTGTCTATGGAGGGCACAAAACGATCAGCTTCGGAGACTGAAAATCGATGGACAAGCTCAAAGTCATGTTCATTAAAACCCTTTTTCTTTGGGCAGTCATTCATAATTGTGATACTGTCCTCAATATCAATATTTTCAACTTTTTCTTCTAATGTTAAGGTGTATATTTGAATATTCACTCTGTATAGAGATGTCACCACTTTTGACATAGAATAAATTACATTTACTTCAAAAAAACTGTAATTCTTTCATTTTTTTTTTTTTTTTTTTTTTTTTTTTTTTTTTTTTTGTGGGGGGGGGGGGGGGGGGGGGGGGCGAAGAATATGTTCATCAAGTTAATTCCCAATACGTTTGTACCAAATATGTTTTGACCAAGTGTAAAAATAATGCTATGTAATATGACTCTTTACTTGCTTAATTCAGATGGTAATATGAGTTTCATACTATACTACTGGTCCGTTCTCTCTCTCTATCTCTCTCTCTCTCTCTCTCTCTTATGGAAGAGAAATTGCACCGATAATTCATCTTGTAAATATAATAGAAGAAAAATAATTTGAATACGTGTGATGGTGAGAGTGCGAGTTGCCAGTAGTTGTGGCTACTCCATGTGGATGGGGTCCATCTTTATTCATAAATGCTAGCTTTTAACTTTTAAGCGCGGATTGCTATTTAAGTTTCAGAAAGGCATATTGGTGTAAAGAATATTTTTGAATGGAATGACATGGGGAGTGGGAATGGCTGTTTCTTACTTTTGCCCTCGTCCCCCCTCAACGTTAACTTTCTTTTCGTGAGACTCTATGGAAGCTGGCTTAGCTTGTGTCCAAACTCCAAACCCCTTTGACTCTTTGAGCTTTCTGATTATATATTATCATTTTATTTCATAATTGGGCATAATTGAGATACGTAATACAAATTTTAATGAGTCTGATTGCAAAAGAACTGAATTTGTGTGATTGTATTGACCCATGAATGCCAATTTATGATGGCTTCAGTTTTTGGTTTTCTTTTTCGAAGGAGTGAGATATCATCGATAATCCAATTGGTGAGGTAGCAGTTGGTATGTTGTTTCATTTTATTGTAGTTTCGGTTACTTGTAAAAAAGCAATTATTGCAGTTTGGGTGTTAGATTGCTGCCCAAGGTTTATCACCTCTGTGTGGATGATTTGATAGCAGTCATTTATTTGAAGTCACTTGATATGCCAAGAAGTGGCTTTCCAACTAAAGATAACCTGGGTAAAGAGTGGGTTGATTCGGGTAAAAATGACAAATGAATACATTCATGTTAGGATTTTTGAAATGAGGGTATTTACGTAATGTCCAAAATACTCTCTCTCTCTCTCTCATTCTTATTCTCCCCTACACAGCAGTGTTTCAAGCCTAACTAGGATTGAGAGGCTCCGATCAGAGCTTAATCTGTTCTGCAGTATTGAGGCTGAAGCTCAATACCTTTTCCATTAAATGTGGGTTTGTATCAAAATCTGACCTGTTTTGGCATTAGAATTGTATCACTGATAGATGCATGTTCTGAAATGAGACTTATATCACCGCATGTCACCTGTTTTGTGTTGGGTGCTTTGTTAGTGTGAATCAACAGCAATCCTTCCTGCATCTCCCTTTTACTAAGAATTGGCTGCTCTCTCCCAGAGAACAATTAGTTCGATTTTAGTACAACTCATTTAACGTCTTCCAATGCAAATGTCATAGGAATTGTTTTGTTAAATTTTTGTTCTTGTTTTTTTGTTCTCATCTGGTTGGTGTTTAGAAACAAGGAGCTACTGCTTGTAAACATCAGAATATGTTGATCAGGTTCATGAATGAAGAATCATTGGAGGTTCTGATGCTGAAAGCTTATATTCTGAAGATATTGCTCGAATCTACTTTCACAAAACGTGATCACCAGAATAAGACCGCCTTCGTGATCATCAGCCACTCTAATGTTCTCCCACCCCAGCAACCTAACACGAGCCATATCTTGACATCTTTCAACCAAAAAAATAAAGGACCCCCATTGTTAACCGAGAGTTCAAATTCTTTTGCCTAACAGCAAGTATCCTATGAAAGGCCCATCTTCCTAGATTGCTCGAAGTGGAAGCCCATGAGAATAACACAATTTGTTATTCAACTTAGCACTTACTATTTCGACAATCATTTTGAAACTTGGGATTTTAAGTAAAGAAGAAAATAAACTTTGCATCCCCCAACTATCAGTATGGGAATAATGACCATTTAGATGGATGAGAAATAGGTGATTTCAAACAATCTTCACGGTCATTTTAACATAGGGTGCACATTGCAATTTTTTGGTAGTTTGGGGTTGCAATATATCAATTGGGTAGTTTGGAGTGAGTTTAAAATGTCTGGTAGTTAAAGGGTGCAAATTGTAATTTTTTTCTTTTTTTTATCAACCTAGGCTACTTTTTGGATTTGGACCTTGGTTTGAGTCAACTACCACTACCTTGTAGTCTAAGGGCTGGTTTGGAAGTAGAGATGAGAATTTTGTGTTTTGTTTTAGAGTTTAAAATATTATTTTTTAGTTTTGAGATTTGAAAAAGTTGAATTGAGATTTGAAAAAGGTGTATTGGGATTTGAAAAAGTTGAATTATTTATTATATTTTGTATGGGGATTTGAAAAAGGTGTAATGATGAGTTGAGATGAGATGAGAAAGTTTGAAAATTTTTGGTTTCCAAACCTGCCTTTACAGACGATGGGTTTTCTCTTGCGTTTGATAGATTTTTTTGGTAAGTAAATAAATCATAGAGTTCTTTACTTTATTTAGTTGAACAGAAAAATTAGGAGAGGAATGATTTTTTGTCACTAATTTTTGCATTTGTTTGATAGAGGAGATAAACTTGACTCACATCGGGGGTAAACCCTTGTTCCTTCATACGAGTTTTATGCAAAAGATCCATCAAGATTCATGATACTCCAAACTTAGATGCTAAGCTATAGATTTTTTACCAAATTCATTCAGAAGGGATTGCTGGCAGCAATACCAAGGAGCCCTGAATTTTGAATTTTTGTCTCTGTTTAGATATGGATTAAGGATTGGAAACATGCCCAAATGATAATCTCACAGACAACACATAGCATTGTTGAATTCATTGCTTGAAAATCAGAAACCCAAGTCTAGTTGCTGCCCTTAAATTACAACTAAATAAAGAGAGATTTTTAGAACTAAATGGACAGCACAACAACTAACACCAAAAGAGAGAATTTTAGAACTAAAAACCCACTATAACTTGCTGGAAATCTCATCAAATCATACCATTGATTGAAAGTTCATTCCTTAGCTAAATAGTAATAATTTGATTAGGGATTGACATGTTAATGTGTGTGGTTTTAGGTGATTGTTGACTCACTCATTTGTGCTTGAAGCTAAGAGTTAAGTAATTGCAGGCAAAACATTGTTTGTTCGATGTGTATATAAAATGTCTTTATTTATTTTGTATAATGGACTCATGAACGTGTCTTTATTTCTTTAGTATAAATGTGATGTTTTTTTTAATCAAATGTTGTGTTTAATTACTATATGGTAAAGCACATCCACTTATAGTTCTTTTGATGCACTCTGATCTATTACAAAAGCATGTGAATGCAAATAAAATTTCATGAATGCTTCTTTCTTCTTTTTATTGAAGAGTTAGGGCCACATATCCAATAGTGTCCCCTATCTCAAATTTATGAAAAAGACCCTCACTTATGGCAGAGGAAAACCGTGGTAATATCTTTACACGGTGTATACAAGAAGAAAAAATAAAATACCCAAACCTAAGTGTCCAAACCAAGTTATTTTAACCAAACACATGAACAAATAAATCAAAAACTAATTACAGGCGTAAAAAACAAACCCAACCATACTACTTAACGACATCTTAAGGACGGAATTCCACTTTTATCCAATCGGACCATCCCTCTCGCAGCCTGAGGAAGCCTATCTGTCTGACCATATATCTTATTAATCCCAGCTTTACCACCTCCGCCGCAGTAGCCGAATAAGAATTTCCTGCATGATAATTAACAAATACAGAGAAAGGGGATCTTCTTGACGCAAGTCCCATGTAGGCTTGAAAAAACCTTTATAGGTTTCATTCATCATGATTGAGAACCAAGGAGATTCCACACATGCCTGTACCAAACTACATAACAGGTTTGACAAACCAAAATTCTTCAAAACCAAACCCTAGCCAGTTAGTTCACAATAATCTTTGAAAGGATTTTATAAGCAACATTGCACAAGCTTATAGGTCTAAACTTATCAAAGCTTTTAGGATCCTGCACTTTAGGTATTAGAACTATATATGAAGCAGAATAAAATCTCAGCAAAGGAGTAACTTGGAAAAAATACACACAGCTGCAATAACGTCCTTTTTAACCGTCTCCCAACAATGCATATAAAATGCAGAACCAAATCCATTCGGCCCAGGATTACTATTCTTAGGAATGGACAATAAAGCATTCCAAACCTCCTCTTCAGATGACTCTTTAGTAAGAACCAAATTATCTTCATCACTAACCACTGAGGATACTAAATTACCCAATTTTGGAGTAACATTCGACCCCTCTTTTGTAAGGAATTTTAAAAAATAATTAAGTGCTTCCATATGAACCATTTCCGGAGTCTCCAAGACCACCTCATTCTGTAACACCATTTTATTAATAGCTGAAGATTTCCTACATTGATTCAATGTCATGAAAAATCTTGTATTCCGGTCACCATCTTGAAGCCACTTCCTCTTCGCCTGTTGTGCCAACCGAAGTTCTTCTCGATGTTCCCATAACTCCAATTCAGCTTTAGAACGTAAATACTCACATTCTACATCCGAGACATGTCCATCTTGAATTTGACATTCAAGAAATTCCGTGCGCTCTTCTAAGGCCTTGATCGCATGATCCACCCGACCAAAGACTTCTCTATTCCAAACTCTAAAAGCCGATTTAAGCCTCTTAAGTTTGGTTGCTAATTGGATTAGACTCGTCCCTGGAACCTCCCCACTCCACACATCTTCCACACATTTATTAAAGTTTTCATGTGTGCACCACATACCTTGAAAACGGAACAGATAAGGATAATATCTAATCGTATCTTTAACAAAATTAATCAACATTGGACAATGATAAGAGGATTTCCGTTTCAAATACTCCATATGAACTTGTGACAAGCATCTGATCAATGCAGTATTCAAAAGGACTTGGTCAGGCCGCGCCCAACTCCGTGACGTACCCTTATGTCCATTACACCATGACATTACAGCCACTATAATTCATCTCCACTAGGCCATAGTTATGAATGTAGGAATTAAACTCTGCCATTGCCGATAAAGGCCTTGGATGTCCTCCTAACCGCTCACCATCCTTTTTGATAGAGTTAAAATCGCCCACTACAATCCAAGGTACATCATTTACCATTGCACCCTTTATATCATGCCATAATTCTCTTATTTCCCCTTGAGTGCACTTTGCATAAACAAAAGTCATAAAGATTCTAAAATTATTCACTGTAAAACAACCCGATATTAGTTGATCAGACATATCATGTACATCAAAAGTCAATTATGCATTCCAAAAAATCTAAAGTTTTCCTCCCATAGCTTCATTAGCACAATAAGAAGAAAACCCAAGATAATCAGCCCAATAAACCATAAACACCTCTTTAGTAAAAGGTTAAGAAATAACCAAAATAGGAAGCTTATACTTCCTTACCAAACTCTTTAATCTTCTTTTAGATGTGCCCAAACCATGCACGTTCCACACCAAGATGCTGTTTATCATAAATTTAATTTCTCAAGACGGGAAGCAACTCATCTAAAATGTCTCAAATTATAAGTTGTAGCTCACTGCACACATGATGCCGGAGAAATCAATTCTAAGTTTGATCCATACCCCTTCTCACTTGCCAGCTTATGTGAATTACAATTTTCTTCCTGATCCAAGTGATGTACATCATCCTCTATTGCCAGACTACTTCTATTCTCCTTTTCTAGAATTTCGAATATAACATCCTGTTGCCTGCTTTCATCGGTTAGCCTCTCACAAGCAAAAAATTCCTACAGTGCCATATCTTTTTCAACACTTTGAACATTTAAAACCTGATCCCCAGTCTCCTTAGCCACAACATTATGACTCAATGGGCCATCTTCATACAATACATCCTTCTCCTCTTTGCTAACAGCTGTCTCCATATATGCCACCTTCTTCCCTGTATCAACCCTATTTACATCCTCAAATACAATGACTATATTTGACTCACCAACAACCAATTTATTTCTCACTTGCATTTCCTGGCCACAACCCTCAGGGCCTTCGTGTTGCACGTCCTCTAGCTCTTCAACAATAATATTTTGATCCATGTCTAGATCTTCCTTCTCACCAATAACCAGATCATTACTCACGTCCTTCTTCTTATTTGCACCCGAATCTCTAACCTTCCACACTTCAGTTTTTTTTCCTTTCTTATCAGCCTTTTGTGACACTCGCTTTTCCAATTTAAACTCCTTCAATCCAACCCAACAAATGACTTCCGTATGACCCTGACGGTGACATTTTCGACAATAAGAGCCTTGCTTCTCATATCGTGCTTCTTGCCAAATTTTTTGATGAGTCGAGACACCAATGAGAAAATTTTGAATAGGCTCCTCTAAGAGATCAATCTCCACACAAATTCATGCATCCGACACCTTGGTCTTATTCAAAGTTAAATTATCAGTCCCCAGGAATCTGCCAAACCTCATCGCCAATATCTGAAGACAATCAACTCTATACATATGCGTTGGTAAACCTGGCAAAAATATCCATTGAGCCACTATCGATGGCTCCTTCTTAAGGTCAAAATCTTTAGTCCATCTAAATAAACAAAATGTGCACCCATCAATGACCCACCTTTCTCTCGCCCAAGCATGCATGAAATCCCTCTCAATTTGTAGATTAATGAAGACATGATGAGCATCTATAAAACTGATGGTAGGAATTTCTTGCAGATTTGAGCACTGAGAGTCGAATTACATCAATCGAAGGACCGAAACAAAGAAACTTCAACACCAAAGCAAATCTAAAATCTTCCATAGCCTTGGATATCTCTACCTCTGAAAAAACAAAACCCGGCTAGCTATCGACATCAACAGGATAACGCATAGGGAGTTTGTACAACGATGAAGATGGTGCTCTAGATACAGTGTGGGCATACGAAAGGGATTTTTCTGGGTTTCCCGTTGGCATTTGAGACACCAGAGGGGCTGCAACCGCCGCCATACAGCAACCCTAGACGCAGAGATGTAAGAAACACACAGAGGCGATTCCGAGAAAATCGGATGTAAAACTCTCCGTACTACGTTCTATCTGAATGCTTCTTCTATACGATGATGATTTATATATATTTAGTAGCGATTCTGAATACATAAAAGAAAGAAAATAAAAAAGGTAAATGGAAAGAAAGTGATTGAATGATTGTATTTCTCGTGATGACGAATAACAAATAATGGGGCAGATGACAATTATGCCAAGAATGGCTCATTATATGTGCACCCGGTGATGTTCATCTCCTTTATTACGGGATTCACTCAATTACTTAAGTGGAATCCTAATCGTTAAGATGCCAACCTGGCCCAATTCTTCCCTGAGGTCTTTAGAGAGGCGAATGCCCGAGAGTTTGCTTATTTGAGACAAGGCAATATGTCAGTACATCAATATGCATTAAAGTTCATCGAACTTTCACGCTTTGCCCCCTATCTGATCCCAGACGAGTCACAGAAAGCTCAGGAATTTGAGAGAGCATTGCATCCATAAATTCTTGATAGATTAATCGCACTGAAGTCAAGGAATTTTAATCAATGTTTTGAATACCGTACCGGATGCCGTACCGGTCAAGGCACTGGAACGAAATATTTCGATACCGGTACCGTTTCGTGTACCAGTTTCGGGATAGTCGATATGTGAATAAATTATATATATAAATGTATATATATAAATTATATTTTAAAATAATAGTCTATATATGAATAATTGATGTATAAATACATAGATATATAAATTATAAATAGTCTAGTCTGAATTGGGAGTAAAAAAATGAGCTTATAGTTTGAAAAAAAAAAAAATTGAAAGGCCGAAATATCGGCCGGTACGAAACGCTAATATTTCTGTACCGATCCGATGGCCGGTACGGAAAATTTTGGCAGTACCGGCCGGTACGGTACGGTATTTGAAACACTGATTTTAATGCGTTAGTGGACAGGTCAATGATCGAAGAGGAGTATCTATAGTCGAGAGAAGCAAGAATTTAGCTTTAAATCACATTTTTAATAGTCCTAGCAGTTAAGTATGGACATGCAATCTTATTTTGCTTGCTTATAAAATAAAAATAAAAACAAAAAGTATGACAAACAATCTGAGTTGCAGTAGTAATGAATATGCCTAAAAGCAGTTGTGTTCTGAAATTAGCTAAATGTAACAAAGTAATCAATATGGAAATTGTTTTAATACCTTGCTGATCGGACTATTTAAGCTATGATCATCTAAAGTGCAAAACCATCAAGCAGATTGCATACCGTGATGACAATCATGCAGTGGAGGAAAGTCTTGCAGGGGCGACCTGAGAACACATTTACTAACAAATGAACACAAGCAGAGAGGGTGTCATGTCAATAATAAGAATGCTCACATGTTAGTATTTTTTAATAAAATTTATTTCTTACCTTTTTTTTTTTTTTTTTTTCACGTTTCATTCTCTCAGGATTTGTTGGTAGTTAATAGCATTTCTGTTGGAGAGAGTTTGTCTTTAAGTGATCGTACCGTTTTGGGTTTCAAGCAATTTTATTGCTTTAATGGTTTTTTGGACGTTGGTAATAACGGGCTTGTAATAAAGTTTCTATTTCTTTGTGTTTTAACATGGCTTTAATGGGTTATAAATGTTGGCTTCTTTATTTCATTTTATTCCTTTTTCCGGTTACATCTAAAACTATATGTATATATTTGTATAGTCTTGCGGTGATGTATATGTTAAGAGAAAGTGAGATAAATAAAATCAGTTTAGTGAATATATATTTTTGAGAGTATTTTCAGATAAAAGAAAAGTGTTATTTGAGTGGAGTTTTAGGCTCAACCACTTGTGCAAAGTTGGTTCGGGCTAAACGACGATCAGTTGGACTGTTATATCCTGGAGGAGTCAGGTCAAAAGGAATTCTGCTGCACTGGTTAATTTGAGACTTTGTACACCGTAGAGGGCTTGAATCTCCTTAAAGAGAGCGATATTTCCGTGTCTCAGTCCAAACTAGCTTCGTCTTAATTTTAATTTCATTGTAATTTTTATTAAATTATTGTTTATTTCTGTGTATTTCGCCAACAATTTTAAGGAGATTTCAGCATTGAGCCTACAACTGAAAAATCCACGGAAACCATTGGAGATCTCAACAAATCCTTTCGTTTCAAAAGAATTCATTTCAAGAGATGGAAGTGCAAGGTGCTATTCTATCTAAACCTTCTCAATGTCTCTTATGTTCTCACTGCAAAGAATCCTACAAAGTTTACTATCAAAAACATGATTGAAGCACAAGTGAAAGTTGACAAAGAAAATATTGAAAAATATACCAAAGATGAGTATAAATGTTGATGTTATCTTTTAATTTGTTTTACTGATCAATTTTATGATTACTACAACACCAATTACACCTTTGTAAAGAGAACTTGGAAAACTTTACAGAGTAAATACGATATGGAAGAAGCCGGAGCGAAGAAGTATGCGGTAATTCGCTTCTTTCGATATCAAATGATAGATGGAAAATTTATCGAGGAGGGAACTTCAAAAGTGGATGCACCATAAATAAAAGGAGACATCCTTGGAAACCTTAATCACACGTATTTGTGTAAAGAATGAGGCTAGAGGCCAAGATGATTTGGTATTTCAAAATGGTAATGAGGATTCCATGACAAAGGTAAATTTAAAATGATAGTTTATCCAAAATTTAAAATACAAGAAATAGTTTTTTGAAGCCGCAAAGAAAAGATTTCAAAAAATTTAGTAGACCTTATAAAAGGGCTTTTAAAGCCAAAATGATAAAAATTGGTTCTAAAATCTTACTCCTTTTGAAGAAGAGAAAACTATTATGCTTGGTGATTTTAGTAAAACCAAGGTTGTTGGGAGTGGTAAGGTTGAGCTGAAATTCATCTCTGGACGTATATTGATGCTCAAAGATGTGCTCTATATACCGTCAATGAGGAATAATTTGATGTCGAGTTTTTTACTCAACAAAGCGAGCTTCAAACAAACTATGGATGATCAATAAGCGATTACAAAAAATAGAGTTTTTGTGGGTAAGGGCTATGCTTGTGATGGGATGTTTAAATTGAATATTGAGAATAAAACATATAATATTTATTTTTATGTGCATTATTCTTAAATGTTTTGGCACACATGCTTATGTCTTTCTTAGATATGTAATAAAAAATTGCAGTCTAATTTTTTCATATTGGAATAAAGTGATTTTTGAGTAAGGTGTATTTTTTTTATGAAAAGAAAATTTCTTTTTAAATCTAAAAATTAGTGGGGGTCAAGGTTTTAGAAAATAATATTTTTTTTCAAAAGATATTGGCCCAACGTTTTCTTCAAGTTTATTTTCTTCGAGTTTTGAGAGCAAAGCCATAAATGGTGAATTTATTGGTAATTGGGGTACGTTTACGGGAATTTTTCAAAGCAGCAAGCACCTTTACATTTAAATCGAACGGGTCTATTTTATTTGTTGCCGTTTGCTTTCTTTAAAACGTATATGGTATTAATCTTGGACTTAATGCCATAACCAAAAGTTTTTTAACCGCGTTCTGATTCTATTTTCAAGCTGGTTTATGATTTTAAGTGCTTAATTGCATACTTTGGCTGTCGTATTATTGCTAAGTCAACTATGGGGGTTGAGCTTACTGTTTTTGGCTTCAATAAAGAAGCAAATTATGTTGAGAGATTTATTCTTTTGTGAAAAAACCCGTTTCATTTATTTTAATTCATTGTGATAGTACTGCTACTATTGGTAGAGTACAAAACTGTTACTATAATGGTAAATCCAGATCCATAAGAAGAAAACGCAGTACTGTGAGATCTTATTTGACTGATAGTGTTATTAATGTGGATTTTGTTAAGTCTTGTAATAATATTGCAAATCCACTAACAAAGGCCTTGACAAGATAAAGGATCTGGAATGCATCGAGGGGAATGGGATTAAAACCCATAAATTCATGAGTCATGTATGAGGATACCCAACCTCGGGACCAGAGATCCTGAGAACCGGGTTCAATGGAAAAAACCAATCATATGATGGTCGTAAGAAATGCACTATTTATTTTATTTTTCATTCCTATGATATGAGTGCATTTATCTTGTAATGTTGTGGAGGATGAGTCTATGGAGAAACTCTTAATGAAATTCTGTAACTCTTATGAGTAGGGTGTAAGAATTACAGAAACACCCTTGACAGATTTTACCTATGTGAGTGTGAGAGGAGCCGCTCTCTATGAGATTTGGGTTTATTCTCAAGTACACTCATGAAATAGGAATGAGCACAAGGCCGTAATTTGTTGGCTAATAAAGATCATGTTAACACTTGGGTTACTATGTGTGAGTAATAATTCTTTATTTCCTTTAAGCAGTCATAGTTCATATCTGAGACCACTACTGACTTTAGAGTAAATGTTGTTATTTTACTAAGTGAGAGTTCAATACAGTGCACACCTTCATGATACATAATAATCATTCTTTATCTGGAAGTATCTCTCTTAGGTTATTATTTTTATTATTATTAAAATATAGTGGGGGAATGTTAGTATTTTTTAATAACATTTATTTCTTACCGTTATTTTTTTTTCACGTTTCATTCTTTCATGATTTGTTGGTAGTTAATAGCATTTCCGTTGGAGAGAGTTTGTGTCTTTAAGTGATCGTATCGTTTTGGGTTTCAAGCAATTTTATTGCTTTAATGGTCTTTTGGACGTTGGTAATAATGGGCTTGTAATAAAGTTTCCGTTTCTTTGTGTTTTAACATGGCTTTAATGGGTTATAAATGTTGGCTTCTTTATTTTATTTTATTCCTTTTTCCGGTTACATCTAAAACTATATGTATATATTTGTGTAGTCTTGTGGTGATGTATATGTTAAGAGAAAGTGAGATAAATAAAATAAGTTTAGTGAGTATATATTTTTTAGAGTATTTCCAGATAAAAGAAATGTGTTCTTTGAGTGGAGCTTTGGACTCAACCACTTGTGCAGAGTTGGTTCGGGCTATACGACGATCAGTTGGACTGTTATATCTTGGAGGAGTCAGGTCAAGAGGAATTCTGTTGCGCCGGTTAATTTGAGACTTTGTACATCGTAGAGGGTTTGAATTTATTTAAAGAGAGCGATATTTCCGTGTCTTAGTCCAAACTGGCTTCGTCTTAATTTTAATTTTATTATAATTTTTATTAAATGACTGTTTATTTCTGTGTATTTCTCCAACACCACATGCATGTGATCTCATGTTGCCCTTGTAAGGCTCATCCACCTTTAGTTTACAGGACTTTCTTGCCTCTTTCCCAACAATTTGGTGATGTCAATGGAGAAAGATATTCCATGTTATATTACTTCAACCCATCAATGAATCAATGAGATACGTAAAGTTTACTCCTCTATCTTGCTTACCAAATGCATACATACAACAAATGAGATACGTATACTTCAAAAAAAAACAAAACAAAAAGAACAGATGAGATACGTGGCCAACCAAATGTCTAGAAACCTTTTTTTAACAATTATTTTTTGCATCTCAACCAAATAAAGATATTGTCCTTAATAATAGTCGCAGATCAACTTCTCTAAATTACGCTCGGGCTACTACACTGTTTCAGTACTTTAATTATGAATAAGGTTGTGTTTGTAAGTTGAACTGAGTTGAGTTCTCTGTAAATAGTAGTGAGTTGAGATGATAGAGTGGGTTTTGTAAGGCTCACCGAAGATGAATTTAGATATGTTTGAATGTTAATATGAGTTTAAATGTATTTATGGGAAGTAGAAAAAAATTATAGATCCCACGTGTAAAGATGTGTTGAGTTGAAAAAGGTTATGAGTTTTACGTGTAAAGAGGTTTTGTGTTGAAATGAATTTATTGATTTAAGAGATGAGTGTTTGGATAGTAGAAGAAGTCTAAATTTGAACCGAACTCAGTTAAGCTGAGTGGAGTCAAGAAATCAAACGAGTCCTCTGTCTCTATTCTTGCTTAGTCAAGAAAGTCAAATTGAAAGCTTCTAAGAGCATTCACATTGTCTTAGCCAAATGTAATGCAAACTAAAAATTGGCTAACAATTCCTTAAAATGGTCTACATTGGAAAAGGCAAAAGGCAAATTTCTTGCTTGCTATAGTAACTCTCTATATTTGTATGGTTAGTATTCGCCCTGATCTATTGACTAATTTATATTAATTTCCCTCTCATTTTGTTGCTACACTAATTATTATATATATATATAGGTGCTTGGGTTCATACAATTTACAATAGATTTGAATTGCAAAATATGAGAAAAATAAATTAGATAAAAAAGATTAAATTAATAATATTTTATTATTATTTTGATTAATAGATGAATAATTCAATGTAAAAATCTCTCTTGAATAGAATAGGCAAAAGAAAAAATATATGATTTTAACTTTACCTTAGCAATAATATGCTCTAAGACCTCGTTTGGTTACCATTACTCTCTCTCTCTCTCTGGTTTTCTAACAACCTATGTGAGTGACATCCCAGCAGCGAGGTCTTTTGGGCTAACAACCTATGTGAGAGTCTGAGTCACACATCCCACTGATCGCGTACATGTGGCGCCCGTCTCTCTTGCGATCAACGCAATCCTTTTATCTCTTGTCATGAACTGCAACTCGTCAATTCATTTTCTTTGAGGATCTCTTCAACATCATCCTCCTCGATCTAAACCTTTCAAGTTTATTGTCATTTTTGTTTTACTTTTACGCATTGTAGTGATCATCTCCTCTCCTTTTATATCCTGACTCTACTTAGTAATACATCAATAAATAATGCTGAACTACAAATTAGCTTTTCTACATATCTATTCCGTAGCAGGATCTTGTTCTCAAAATAGAGAGGAAACATAAAAACATACAGGAAAAGAGATAAAGAAAAAGAAAGATGACATGAATCGCATGACCCTTCGTGATGGTTCCGAAAATGAAAGACATCATAACGTGGTTGTTAATTAGGAGGCCCCAAACAAATAAAACGGCTTCAAAAGGAGGTGTGCTGGTGGTTGTGTATACTGAGCATTGGTGTTTTCATACCATCAACTAAAGTAATTATCCTTGAAACATGAAATTAATGTCCCCTTTCTGTTTTATATGCATAGAGAGCAATACTGATGGGCACCAATGTAAGAGTTGTTGAAGGCCTGGTTTGTTGGAATAAAAGAGAAGCAGAGTAACGAAGAAGATGAAGAAAGAGTCATATAAAATATTCAATGTTATTACAAAGTATTATGTACAATAGCTATTTATAAGAAGAATAATTTATACAGAGGAATAAATATACTATATTGCCCCTAAACATCTATTCATAACCGAATCCGTTGGGCATGTAGTGGTGCTGGGCATGTAGTGGAGCTGTCAGTACTGATTTGCTCCTTGTGTGTGGTAGCTAACTTATCATCTGGTAATATCCCCCTGCAAGATGGAGAATAGATGTTTTCTATTCCCATCTTGGACAAAAGAAAGCCAAATTGAGTGGAAGGAAGTGCCTTTGTGAAGGCATCTGCAAGCTGTGAAGATGAATGAACATGACAAGTGCGTAGAAAACCTGATTGAATTTTATTTCGGATGAGATGACAATCAAACTCAATGTGTTTTGTACGCTCGTGAAACATCGAATTTGCTGCGATGTGGATGGCAGCTTGATTGTCACAATATAAGTCAACTGGAAGTGGAATCATGATGTGCAAATCATGTAAAATATAAGACAACCATTGCAGCTCACAAGAAGTAGTAGCCATGGCCCAATACTCAGCTTTGGCAGAGGAACGGGAGACCACAGTTTGCTTCTTTGAATGCCATGATATGAGTGAGGATCCAAGGAAGATGCAAAAGCCTATGATGGATCGCCGGGAATTAGGACAAGAGGCCCAATCCGAGTCGGTATAACCTTGGAGATGAAAGGAAGAGCTGGAAGAGAAAAGACGTCCCTGGCCAGGTGCATTCTTGATGTAGCGAAGCACTTGCTGAGCTGCGTGGAGATGACATGAAGTAGGTCTGGTCATGAATTGGCTCAAAACATGGACAACGTAGCTTATATCAGGCCGAGTAATTGTAAGGTAAATTAACCGACCAACCAAACGACGATAAGGAAGAGGATCCGAGAGAAGCTGTCCGTCATTCATATGAAACTTTAAATTTTGTTCCATTGGTAACTTGAGGGGGTGAGTACCAAGAAAACCAGCACTAGATAAAAGATTTAAAGCATATTTCCTTTGACAAGTTGAGATGCCCTTGGAAGAACGAGCCACTTCTATACCAAGGAAATAGCGTAGTGCACCAAGGCATTTTATTCGAAAATGAGAGCTGAGAACTGATTGAAGAGCAACAATGGAGTCCAAGTTGGAGCTGGCCACGACAATGTCGTCAACATAGACGAGAAGAGCCATGAAGGAGCCATTGTGCAAGTGAGTGAAGAGGCTATGATCAGCCTTAGATTGCTGAAAACCGAATGTAAGTAAGGCAGTAGAGAATTTGGAATACCATTGTCGCGGAGCTTGTTTCAAGCCATAAAGACTCTTGTGGAGGCGACAAACTTGAGTGGGAGACCCTTGTAAATATCCAGGAGGTTTGCGCATGAAAACTTCATCTTCTAAGTCACCATGGAGGAAAGCATTTTGAACATCAAATTGCCTTAAAAACCAGCCTTTAATAGAGGCAACTGCCAATAGAGTGCGAATAGTGACAAGTTTTGCCACAGGGGCAAAGGTTTCATTGTAGTCGAGGCCCTCCAGCTGTGTAAAACCTTTGGCGACAAGGCGCGCCTTGTAGCGCTCAATACTACCATCGGAATGATGCTTTATTTTGAAGACCCATTTGGAACCGATGGTATGTTTGCTAGGAGGTAAATCAACCAGAGACCAAGTGTTGTTGAGTTCAAGGGCTGATATTTCAGAATCCATAGCCTTGTACCAATGAGGATACTTAACAGCTTCACCATAAGAGATGGGTTCAAAAGAAGCAGACAAAGTGGAAACAAAGGCATGATAAGATGGAGAGAGTTTATGAAATGAAATAGATGCAGAAAGTGGAAAAGCTGTACCTGATTTGCAGGGCCCTACTGTGGACAAGGATGAAGAAGGGGCAGTATTGGTACAGGTCTCCTGTAGGGGGTGCATGGTTTGAGGAGGTGGAGGAACAAGTTGTGAAGGGCATATGTAGTCAGTTAAATTAGGAGGAGGTCGATGAGAGTGAGTGGACCTTCGAACTAAAGGAGGGGAGGAGATTGGTGGGATGTCGATGGTAGGTGAGGGAGGTGGGTTTTCAGCTGAAGGTGAGGGAGGTGGGTTTTCAGCTGAAGGTGATGGTGATAGGAGTGAGGAGACAGGTAGAGAATCAGGATCAGGTAACTAAAAATTAGGAGAAATAGGGGAAGGAGAAGAAATAGGTGAAATGGGAAGTAAAGAGGGTGTGTGAAAAGGAAAAAGTTTCTCATGAAAGATAACATCCCTTGAAAGAAAAATTCTGTGAGTGTCGAGATCAAGTAAGCGATATCCTTTAACATCAAAAGGATAGCCAAAGAAGGCACAACGTTGACTACGTGGATCAAATTTGCGGCGATGTTGTGTAGTGGTGGAAGTAAAAGCAAGGCACCCAAAGACACGAAGATGAGAGTAGGAGGGAGGTTTATGAAAGAGGACTTCATATGGAGTTTTGTTGTGGAGAAGTGGGGTGGGTATACGATTTATTAAGTAAGTGGCAGTGAGTATGCAGGCTGACCAAAATTGTAATGGAATGCCTGATTGAAAACGTAAAGCTCTAGCAACCTGAAGTAGATGTCTATGTTTCCGTTCTACTAAACCATTTTGCTGGGGGGTCTCGACACAAGATTTTTGGTGAATTATGCCGTGTTCGGAATAGAATTCATTCATGGAAAATTCGAGACCATTGTCACTGCGTAAGATTTTAACATGAGTGTTGAACTGAGTTATAACTAGATGGCAAAAAGATTTTAGACAAGCATGTGCATCGGATTTATTTTTCAGAATATAAACCCAAGTGCAACGGGAGAAGTTGTCAACAATTGTAAGAAAGAAACGTGAGCCATCGTGGGCTGGAATTGAGTGCGGTCCCCATAAATCGCAATGTACAAGATCAAAGCAATTAGTAGTAGAAAGAGTGCTAGAAGAAAATGGAAGTCTAGTTTGTTTTGCTAGAGGACATATAAGACAAGGTAAATTTTCATTAATTTTCGTATGAGTGGTTACAAGAGGATCTTGTATGAGTAAAATGCGAGAATGGGAGGGATGACCTAATCGACAATGCCATAAATCATGAGAGCTGTCGAGAGGTTGTACAGAGGCTGAAATAAAATTCTGAAGTTTAAAAATCTGAGATGAGCTATGAACCAAAGCTTGAGGTGAGACATTGTCTGTGTGTAAATGGTAGAGGCCGTGTATCATACTACCCTTCCCAATCGTTGTCCAAGGAGAAAGGCCCTGTATAAAACACAAGTCAGCGACAAATATAAGACAACAATTCAATTCTTTGGGAAGCTTCCCAGCAGATAACAAATTAAAAGTGAAAGAGAAACACATAAAACATTTTGAAGGAGAAGAGTTGCTGTCACTTGCACTGTACCAATGTGAGTGACAGTGGCTGATTCTCCATTAGGAAGTTTGACAAAATAGGAAGTTGTGGAAGTGCTTTTAGTGAAGAAAGAGGGGCTACAGATCATATGATCAGTAGCTCCCGTGTCTATGATCCATGGAGTTGTAGTAGTAGAGGTAGATAACAAACAAAATGAGGTACCGACAGTAGAAGATGTATGAGGATGAGTGGATACAACGGTTTGAAGCTGATTTACAGATGGAGAAGCAGTCGAGTTCTTATTGTGCAACAAGGCTATGAGCTCATGATATTGTTCTTTAGTCAACACCATGTTGGGCTCAGTACTGATTTCGGATGCAGAAGTCTCTAGAGAAACAGCATTGAGGCGTGGCTTGTGAAACTTGTGACCAGGAGGGTACCCATGGAGCTTGTAACAACGTTCAACGGTGTTCCCAATCATTTCACAATGAGTACAAACAGGGGCTGTGGCATTTCCAGATTTGAAGCACTGAACCAAAGTATGATCTGTGATTTTGCAATGGAAGCTATACTGCTTGTCGCGCTTGGGAGAGAAATTATGTGGTGGTGGTGACAAACGACGAGCAGCCAAGGCAATCGTGTCAACAGGAGGAGCAGCTGAGGTGATGAGACGATGACGCTCTTGCTGTTGAATGTAAGAAAATACTTTGTTGACTGGTGGGAGAGGATCAATTAACATAATCTGGTCACGCACATTTGTGAAGGAGTCATGAAGACCCATAAGGAATTGAATCACGCAATCCCGTTGGTATGGGTCAAAGATGATCTTTGTTGAGGCACAAGAACAAGCAGGTAATGGGTCGTAAATGGAGAGTTCATCCCAAAGGGATTTGAGGTTACCATAATAGATGCTAACCTTATCATTTTCTTGAGACAAATTTGCAAGAGTTTTCTTCAGTTCATAGATCCGAGGGCCATTTTGAGGGGAGAACCTTTCCTGCAATTCAAGCCATAACTCACAAGCATCATCAACAAATGCAACGGAGGGACGAAGGGGTAGACTGATTGAGTTTTGAAGCCAGGACACGAGCATATCATTGCATCGTTCCCAAAGAGCAAAAAGAGGGTCAGTGATAGTAGGAGGTTTGGAGAGTTTTCCATTGAGAAAGCCAAGTTTATTCTTGGCTCGAAGAGAGCGTTGGATTGATCTGGACCAGGTTGCATAATTCTCAGTTGTAAGAAGGTCGGTGACAAGCAGAGTGCCAGGGTTATCAGAGGTTTCTAGTCGGTAAGGATTGGTTGGTTTACTAAGATCAGTAAAATCGAGTTTGGGAGTCTCTGATACCATGTAAGAGTTGTTGAAGGTCTGGTTTGTTGGAATAAAAGAGAAGCAGAATAACGAAGAAGATGAAGAAAGAGTCGTATAAAATATTCAATGTTATTACAAAGTATTCTGTATAGTAGCTATTTATAAGAAGAATAATCTATACAGAGGAATGAATATACTATATTACCCCTAAACATCCATTCATAACAGAATCCGTTGGGCATGTAGTGGTGCTGGGCATGTAGTGGAGCTGACAGTACTGATTTGCTCCTTGTGTGTGGTAGCTGACTTATCATCTGGTAATAACCAACATGGATCTAGTCCCTTTTTTTGGGTGAATTTTCAAATTAATTGTAAGTTCAAGAGATTCTATTCTCACGAATTCATATCAAATACTACACTACTTTTTTCTTAAATCTTGTCATTCTTGTCACAATCGTTTATATTATACATTTTAAGAGTATTGGTATTGAATTCATCAAAAGTCTAGTCAAACTCAAAATATAACTTATTTCTTTTAAATATAGTTGCATTGAATTAGCTAAAAGATAAATTAAAAACTTTGAGCTACAGTAATAACATTAGGTTCCTTTATCTTTGGCGTGTTTAAACTACCAAATGTGACTTAAGTTGAGAAGAAAAATGAATAATGAATAGATTTCTTTTGAGAAGGAAATGATGAAAAGGGTATTTCGTTTTTTATTGCAGTTTAATCCCACAGCGGCCTTTTCCTTTCCGGCTTTCGCTCTCTCACTTTAATTTCCTTCCCGCGTGTTTTCTCTCTCTCTTTCTCTCGCTTTCGCAGTACACCAAATCGGCTGAGTATCTTCGATTCTTCACGGCTGAGCAGTACTCTGGCTTCCTCGCGCGACCTCTTCTCCACTAGGTTCTTCTTCTTCCTCGACAGGTTCGTCTCCTTTCTTTTCTCCTCCAGCCCTAACTCTGGTGCTCTCATCCCTGAAACTCATTTTTCTCTCTCAGAAACACAGAACCACGCACCGCCCACACCTATATATCACAATCTCTCTGCAAATCGGAGCCTAGTGCGTATTATCAGTGACGTAAAAAAGCTTATTGTTTTGTCACTGCTAAGTTTTTGTCACATAGACTTCATACGGTGACGTAAAAGAGCATCTTTTTTTAAATATTTCTATATTGTGGAGACTTGTAAAAAAAATCTAGTGTAGGGAACACCTTCAGTGGAAGCAGACGAGTCTATGATGCAATTTTTTTTCCATCTCTTTAGAATCAAGCCTTTTAACTTAAGTTTCTCCTGTATGTTTTCTGTTAGCTGGATATTTTAACGTTTTATTTTCATGTACCATGTGCTTGGATTCTTTTTTTCCCCCTAAGCCCATGTATTTGGATTCAAGCTTTGAATAGTGGATTCTGAATATGTGGTGGAATTGCATTTGCACTCGCATCAGACTGTATTTCTCTGCATGATTATTAGGTACCTCTTCCAATTTTGCACGCATGGGGGCCCTCAATAATCCAATTGGTGAGGTAGCAGTTGGCATATTGTTTCATTTTATTGTAGTGTCAGTTACTTGCAAAAAAGAAAAAAATTATTGTAGTTTGGGTGTTAGATTGCTGCCCAGCTAGTGTGGCAAATAGAATCGAAAAACTACAACGCGATTTTTTGTGGGGAGGCTTGGGGGAGGAGTTCAAATTTCACCTGGTTAAGTGGGAGACAGTATGCCGTCCCATATCCAACGGTGGTTTGGGCATTAGAAAAGTGAGGACTTTCAATCGGGCATTACTTGGCAAGTGGTTGTGGAGATATAGTAATGAACCGAATGCCTTGTGGAGAGAGGTGATTGGGTGCAAATATGGTGATTTATGGGGAGGTTGGAGCACTAAAGAAGTTAGAGGTTCGTATGGATTGGGCTTGTGGAAACATATTAGAAGAGGTTGGCTGGTTTTTCTTCGACACATTCGTCATCAGGTGGGAGACGGTTCCAGGATAAAATTTTGGAAGGATATATGGTGCGGTGATAATGCTCTTCAAGATCGTTTTCCCTCACTATTTCATATTGCGAGTGCCAAAGAAGCCTCTGTGGCGGATGTCATGGGGATGGGGAGCGGACAAGTTCACTGGGATATCAGCTTTAGTAGGGCAGCACAAGATTGGGAGATGGACAATTTTGTTGATTTTTATAGCCTTCTGTATTCTGTGAAGCCAAGCAATCAACAAGATGGCTTGATGTGGCTACCCGCCCGGAATAATGTGTTCTCGGTTCGTTCTTTTTATACGGTTCTTTCCCAAGTGGCTAATCTTCAATTTCCGTGGAGACGGCTTTGGAAGCATAAGGCGCCCCCCAAAGCTATTTTCTTTGTATGGACAGCAGCAATGGGTAAGATACTGACTACTGATAATTTGAGGAAGAAAGGCGTTACCATAGTAGATTGGTGCTGCATGTGCAGGGGAGCGGGAGAGTCGGTAGATCATCTTCTATTGCACTGTGAGGTTGCCAGGACTTTATGGTATGCGGTACTGAGTAGAGTTGAGTTGGCCTGGGTTATGCCGGAGAATGTGGTGGCAGCGTTGGCCAGCTGGCCAAACATTGGAGGAATGAATCAGGTCAAAGCAGTTTGGAGGATGATTCCAGTGTGTATAATGTGGTGCTTGTGGCAAGAACGTAATGCACGGACTTTTGAAGACAAGGAGAGATCGACAGAGGAATTGTTAACATCATTTTATGGCACTCTTTGTACTTGGGCTATTGCTATTGATTTTAATGGCATGGCCCTTCATGATTTTCTTGTCTCTGCCACGTCCTCTTAGCTAGGACTCCTTATTGTATATACTGGGCTAGGCCTATTCTTTGAGCAATATATCTTCTTACTTATCAAAAAAAAAAAAAAGATTGCTGCCCAAGGTTTATCACCTCTGTGTGGATGATTTGATAGCAGTCATTTATTTGAAGTCACTTGATATGCCAAGAAGTGGCTTTCCAACTAAAGATAACCTGGGTAAAGAGTGGGTTGATTCGTGTAAAAATGACAAATGAATACATTCATGTAAGGATTTTTGTAATGAGGGTATTTACGTAATGTCCAAAATACTCTCTCTCTCTCATTCTCCCCTACACAGCATTGTTTCAAGCCAAACTAGGATTGAGAGGCTCCAATCAGAGCTTAATCTGTTCTGCAGTTTGGAGGCTGAAGCTCAATACCTTTTCCATTAAATGTAGTTTGTGTCAAAATTTGACCTGTTTTGGCATTAGAATTGTATCACTGATAGCATGTTCTTTTAAGTCTAGTCTACATTTATGTCTCCATTTTTTTTATTTATGTGACTCATGTATGTGCTCTGATTCTAATTCACAAAAGCAGTCGTAGACTCATAATGTTTAGTAGAGAATAGAAAGGTAAATATTGTCATATGGTTCTGTTGTGACTATGGAGGTAGTCTAGTAATAGTATATACCAAAGTGCTTAGTGCCATTTCATCACTGTGAATTACAATGTTTTTACTTCTGACTTAGAAACTATCGGCACATGTTTAGGGCACGGGATCAATTTTAGTTTAGTCCTATCCCCCCAAAAAAGAAGAAAAAGCAAAAGGTATATTATAGATTACAAAGTGCTGCTTGTCTTGCTGTGTCTGTTCTGTTCATGCTGCAAGCATTATGCTAGATCCGTGTCATGGGCATTAATTCCTGATAGGTTACATACTTCATACGCCTAGAATACCATCTCGATTTGGGGGACGTGGTATGAAAATTTTACTAAGAAAAGAGACTAGATTAATAAACTAGTTACAAGCAAGGCCTGAAAAAGTCCTCCTAACCATTATGGTATTGTTATGGGTTCACTTCTCAACCTCATGGCAGGTTGGAACAGCAGTTTAGCATATTCATTGTCCATTCAAATAGTTGGAGTAAACCAATGGCTGTCTGATTTGACATAGCATAGTATTGGTTTATATGTTTGGAGTAAGTCATAACACTACCAGAATTGACATGGTTGTCAATACCAAGGATGTATATGTGATAGATCAAACTCTACTTGAGTAATTTCAGCATGTTCATTCAGCAATAATCACATGTTCATTCAGCAATAATCATATGTCCATACCAATGATTGCTCGAGAGAGAAGATGCTTGTTATTATTTTGTGTGATGGCAGTAACTTGAGTTAGTTAGATTTATGGAGATATGCAGCAGACTAAGTTTGGGTTTGAAAATTAGTTTGTGAAATGTGTTTGTTGGGTAATTAGGTTGAGGAAAAAAATTAGTTGGGAAACAATAATTTATTAAATTATTAATGTACATATGGTTAGTGTAATTGCAAAATATGAAAAAAAATTAAAAATATTATTATTAAAAAATAATATTATATTATTATTTTGATGAATCCAATGGCTAATCCAATGTGGGGTTATGTATATGGAGGTTTTGAATTTATGGAAAACATGTACTTTTTTCATCAAATTTTGAAGATGGCTTTGATGAAGCCAATGCCAATGCTTAAGTAGTCTATATAAAATGTCACTTAAAATATGGTGCAATAAGCATAATTAATAATGAAAAATTTAAAATAAGTGAAATATGAGTTGTACTTGATTGTGCGCAATGAATATCCTATCAAAGCCCATCTTCCTAGATTGCTCGACGTGGAAGCCCATGAGAATAACACAATTTGTTATTCGACTTAGCACTTACTATTTCAACAATCATTTTGAAACTTGGGATTTTAAGTAAAGAAGAAAATAAACTTTGCATCCTCCAACTATCAGTATGGGAATAATGACCATTAAGATGGATGAGAAATAGGTGATTTTGAACAATCTTCACAGTCATTTTAACATAGGGTGCACGTTGCAATTTTTTGGTAGTTTGGGGTTGCAATATATCAATTGGGTAGTTTGGAGTGAGTTTAAAATGTCTGGTAGTTAAAGGGTGCAAATTGTAATTTTTTTCTTTTTTTATCAACCCAGCCTACTTTTTGGATTTGGACCTTAGTTTGAGTCAACTACCACTACCTTGTAGTCTTACAGACGATGAGTTTTCTCTTGCCTTCGTTTGATTTTTTACTAAGTAAATCATGGAGTTCTTTACTTTATTTGGTTGAACAGAAAAATTAGGAGAGGAATGATTTTGTATTGCTATTTCTTGCATTTGTTTGATAGAGGAGATAAACTCGACTCACATAGGTGGGTAAGGACCGTTCTTGAAAACATTGAATTTAATGCCAGAAACACTTGTTCCTTCATACGAGTTTTATGCAAAAAATCCATCAAGATTCATGATACTCCAAACTTAGATGCTAAGCTATAGGTTATTTACCAAATTCATTCAGAAGGGATTGCTGGCAGCAATACCAAGGAGCCCTGAATTTTGAATTTTTGTCGCTGTTTAGATATGGCTTAAGGTTTGGAAATATGCCCAAATGATAATCTCACAGACGACACATAGCATTGTTGAATTCATTGCTCGAAAATCAGATACCCACGTCTAGTTGCTGCCCTTAAATTACAACTAAATAAAGAGAGAATTTTAGAACTAAAAACCCACTATAGCTTGCTGGAAATCTCATCAAATCATACCATTGATTGAAAGTTCATTCCTTAGCTAAATAGTAATAATTTGATTAGGGATTGACATGTTAATGTGTGTGTTTATAGGTGATTGTTGACTCACTCATTTGTGCTTGAAGCTAAGAGGTAAGTAATTGCAATCAAAACATTGTTTGTTTGATGTGTATATACAATGTCTTTATTTATTTTGTATAATGGACTCATGAGCGTGTCTTTATTTCTTTAGTATAAATGTGATGTTTTTTTTAATCAAATGTTGTGTTTAATTACTATATGGTAAAAGCATATCCATTTAGAGTTCTTTTGATGCACTCTCTATCATAAAAGCATGTTAATGCAAATAAAATTTTATGAATGCTTCTTCTATGCGATGATGATCTATATATTTTTAGTAGCGACTCTGAATACATAAAAGAAAGAAAAGAAAAGGTAAATGGAAAGAAAGTGATTGAATGATTGTATGTCCTGTGATGACGAATAACCTTGAAACCTTTAGGGGTAGCTCAACTGGTCCGGCCTTGGGTTTGCTCCCCAAGGGTCACCAGTTCGAGTCCCCTTAGGGCCACTAGAGGTTTGCCTAGTCGTTAATTTCATGGCCCCGTGGGATTAGTTGAGGTGCGCGCAAGCTGGCCCGGACACCCTCAGTTATAAAAAAAAAAATATCCTATGATGACGTATAACAGATAATGGGGCGGATGACAATGCCAAGAATGGCTCATTATATGTGCACCCGTTGATGTTCATCTCCTTTATTATGGGATTTCACCCAATTCCTTGAGTGGAATCCTGATCGTCAAGATGCCAACCCTTGCACTTGGTGCGTAATAGTGTGTGATGACATTTTGCATGTAATGTGATGTAGATGTTTAGATTCATGCATATTTTTCAAAAGCAAAAACTTAATTAAGTTGTGGTAATGTTTACCGTTTGATATTCTGCTTACTAAGCATTCAACTCACTTTTGTTTTTATGTTTTGATTGTCTAGCTGAAGAAGTTTTTGATGTTGAGTCCACAGGTTAGGAGTATCTTATAGCGACTATGGCAAGACCAGACTTAGTTTTATGAAATTCTTAATAATTTATTTACGTATTTTCTTGTTAAATATGGAACTTTTGGAAAGCACAAGACTATGGTTTTTTATTAAGTGCTTCCTCATGACTTTTATTTATGAAAATGTTAGCCTTTTTTAAACATTTATGGAGTCTTTTATACCTGTCTCGTATGTGATGTTATGTTAGTGACATTCCTAATCCTAGGGGAAGGGACCTTACAATTTTGGTATGAAAGTCCAGGCTTAAGAGATTCTGTAGATTTCTAAACCTAAGAAAGAAAAAGAAACTTGGCTTGCAACGAGTCAAGTTAGAATTGATTGTTGTTATTTATTGTTTCTTTATCTCACAATTGCTAAAACTACTCAATGTAGGCACTTAAAAAATGGCACCTACTATCAGGGAGCACCCAATCGCACACCAAGATGAATCCCTTGATGTGTGCAATGAGGATCATAGGAGGGCTCTGAGGGATTCGGAAGATCTTTTATGTGCGGCCACATGGCTACTCAAGGATTTTACCAACGGAACATCTGTGTATGCTGGACAAGCACATTCGGGAAGTAAGTTTGATCAGTTCTGCCGCCTGCATCCCCCTATATTCGACGGCAAAGGTGATGTTATGGAGTCCGATAACTGGATAAGCAGGTTGGAGAAGATTTTTCGGGCCATCAACTGCACCGACGAGCAGATGGTTGAATTTGCCACATACAATCTGGCTGATGTGGCTGATGTGTGGTGGATCTCCACCAGAAAGCTGATAGAGCAAGAGCTTGGTGAAGAAACCCCAATTACCTGGACACGATTTAAGCAGGTATTCAGGGACCAATTCTTCCCTGAGGTCTTTAGAAAGGCCAAGGCTCGAGAGTTTGCTGATTTGAGACAAGGCGATATGTCAGTACAACAATATGATTTAAAGTTCATCGAACTTTCACGCTTTGCCCCCTATCTGATCCCAGACGAGTTACTGAAGGCTCAGAAATTTGAGAGAGGACTGCATCCACAAATTCTTGATAGATTAATCGCACTGAAGTTAAGGAATTTTGATGCGTTAGTGGACAGGGCAATGATCGTAGAGGAGTATCTGCAGTCGAGAGAGGAACAATTTGATAAGAGAAAACGTAAGCAACAGATTCCTATGCAAAGCCAAAGCAAGAAGCCCTTCCAGAGTAGTGGGCAGATGCCACCACAGAACAATAAGCCACAACAGAATGCTACTGGACAACATGCCACGCGTCAGACTTGCAGCAAGATGCACATGGGGAAGTGCTTGATGGGAACCAACACATGCTTCAAGTGTGGGAAACTAGGACATCTGATTCGAGATTGCCAAGGCGACCAACGATGTGGTTGAAGGTACTCTTCCGTTATTTTCTTACCATGTATCAATTATGTTTAACCATGCTCTTCATTTCTAGCAAATTTATGTAGTTGAGCTTAACAAAAACCAAAAACTCTCCGCGATCCCTAAAATAATATAAAAAAAAAGCTTAAAAAAATTTTTAGTGTACAAAAATATAATATAACCCCTAACTGTCACCACAAGTCCTAGATTCCAAGTTTTGGTTGAACTTCAACAAGGGCCCATGGGCCAGATTTGTCTTATTGGATTAAAATTGTGTAATTTAAGATTTATATATTGCTATTGTTTGACTGTTTGAATTTTTCAGGCCTTGATTTTACATGGTAGTAAGTGGGTTATGCTAGTGGGCTTGTTGTCCATCCCATTGGACAGCTTGTGGCGCCAGCTTGGTGCCCAAGTAGTTTAGGATAGTTGACCTTACATATATATATATATGGAATGTTTTCTCCACACAAGTCGAGCTTTTGTGCATATTCATAGGCCAAAGACTTTCCTTAGTTATTTTTTTTTATAAGTAAATCTTACTTTCCTTAGTTAAATATGGAAGGTATTATGCTGTTTAAATACTGGAAATAGGACTTGGGACAGATTAGGAAGCTTCTAATCTGTTGGGCAGCAGAATTTCGAATTTCGAATTTCTGCAGCATATTAGGCAAGTTTTTGTGAAAATATGTGGTTGAAATTCAACCACACATCGTCAGACTACATAGGCAAGACATTTGCCAAATTGAGCACCTACCTTCTTTGTTTGCTTGGCCTTTTGGAAATCTCAAGGGACTGAAGCCTTGGCTACACAAGGATTCAGCACAGATGAATCCAGAGTTTCTCCAACAGAAACAAATGTATCCAAAAACCATTCTTTTTTTATTTTTTTATCTCCTGCGTCAATGTCTTATGTATCAGCTCCAGGCAACAAGCAGCTTAGGATTTGGCCCTTCATCTTACCTAGTTTATTGGAGAATCTTTCTGTTTGAGATATCTGAAAAGCTTCACTCACTAAGTTTATCAAATGCAGATGTTAAGGAGGAAGAAATCCCATCTGTGACAGACCTTTTCACCCAGCAAGAGAAAACATTAATGGAAGGAAGGCCATCTCATGATCGGTGGGATTTGGAAGGGAGTTGGGGAAGATGACCTACTTGCCATAGAATCTGAGGCAAGAATTTTGCTTTAAATCACATTTTTAATAGTCCTAGCAGTCAAGTATGGACAGACAATCTTATTTTGCTTCCTTGTAAAAAAAGGAAAAAAAACAGTAAGTATGGACCGACAATCTGAGTTGCAGTAGTAATGAATATGCCTAAAAGCAGTTGTGTTCTGAAATTAGCTAAATGTAACAAAGTCATCAACATGGAAATTGTTTTAATACCTTGCTGACCGGGCTATTAAGCTATGATCATCGGCAGCGCAAAACCATCAAGCCGATTGCATACCGTGATGACGATCATGTGGTGGAGGAAAGTCCTGCAGGGGCGACCTGAGAACACATTTACTGGACATATGAACACAAGCA
>QEOT01007525.1:0-89642 GCA_003123785.1 Pterocarya stenoptera
ATGGATACCTTTGAGCTTCTCACCCTTGTGGCATCCCTGAAGATGCTTGAGAAATCCAAAGGGTGATGTTTTTTGGTCAGAAGAGTGCGGTGGAGTTGTTGCATGAGAAAGGAGAGGAATGAGGGCAAGGAGGAGGCCGAGAGTGATAAAGGAGAAGAGGGGAGATCTTTTAGCAGCCATGAGTACTACTAAATGGAGAAATCAAGCAAGCAATTAAGGTGTAGGGATGGATGTTGCAGAAGGCTCTTGGATTGGATGCTATTTATAGACTGCTAATAACCGTGTCTAGTATGTTATATGTGGCGGGATCGTGTGATCTGAATTGTGAAAGCAGACCCATTTTTCTTGGACATATTAGTCAATTGAGCATGAAGTATACGTTAATAATTTGGACCAAGAAGTAAAATATTCCATTTATATATATAGGACCAAGAAGCAACTAGTTTAGGACGTACGTCAAGGTTTATCAATGAGGAATTGAGGTAAGACCCAAGTCATGCAGTTGGGCAGCCATGCCTATTGCCTTTCCGGCCTTCACATTCGCAACAAAACATTTTCTTTGGGGTGGAAAACTGGCTGCCACGTCGGAATTAATTCTCAAATCAAGATTAATCAAATGACGACGTCGTATCACAAATGCATAATCGATCGGCTTCTAAAATAAGTTTAAGAATCTCATGATCTACTAACATTTTGCATGTGTATTATATATGTTTTTACAAACTAGAAAATAAATTAAGAATCAACTGTTTAAAAAAAAAATTGAAAATAAAGTTACGTACTACATTCGAAGAACTGCAAATAGGACAATTAATTAATTTTTTTTAAAGTAAAATTAGAAATAATAGTTAGACTAGAAAATATTACCAATAATTTGATAAACTAATATGAGAAATATTTAGCAACAAAAAAGTCTCACAAAAATAAATTCACAAATTGATGTAATTTGATGTAGCCGTACAACATTAAATTGTAAATTTATTTTTATGGAATTTTTTTTTATATCTATAGCACTTAAAAATATTAAGATAGAAATAAAAAAATAACAAATCACATATTGATCAAGTGAAGGTACGAGGTGTAAGATTTCCAAGTAGAATTTCTATATATATTAGCTAGAAATTAGAATGGAAAACAACGTACCCCATCATCCGGGTTTATAACTATTTACGTTGACGTATAATTCATTGATTAGTGCCGGATTATATTGCGCGCCCAAGGAAAAAAGGGGCAAAATATCATTGCAAGGACCGACCAATTTGCGTAAGAAAAAATAAATAGATTAGCCGCTCTCAAAAGACCACAAGTCATGTTACATGACTCAGTTTATGGAATTTGATCAACGGATCGGAGTAGTAGTCCAGATCATCATCAACTTCACCTTGGATCTACAGTACTAGATCTCTCCGGCCCCATGCGAACACAGAGGTGATTAAAGGGTATTGTGGATACTGTTCATAATACAGCTTCTTCCCGTTGAAATATATGTTATTGCATTCGAAGAAAGTGCACCAAGGAAACACCACATCTACTTCTAGAAATAAACTCTATAACTCGTTCATGTGTGGACTTTATCGGGTCAATTTATACAATAACTTGAAAGAGTATTATATTATATTATATTTTTTAATAAGATTTAGATTTTAATCTCAATGACTTTTTATTTCTTTATTTATTTAGATTCGGTTTGAATAATAAAAGTATCTCATCCCAGATCTCATCATTACAACTTTCTCAAATTCTCGTATAAAATATAATAAACAATTCTATTTTTTTTAATCTCAAAACAATAATAATATTAAGAAATAATATTCTAATAATATTTTATTTAACTTTCAACTTTTATCTAAAATCATTTCATCTCATCTTACTATCCAAACTGCACCTTATAGTTGAAAGAGTAATGATACATACAGTCGTGGAGTGTACAAGCGACATATAATCATTTTGAAAAAGAGTGGAGTTCACTATTAAAAAATTAATTTCTTATCATATAGGTCTCATATTTATTTACTTTTTAAAAGGGATTGCATGGCACTTGTGCACTCATAACTGCAACTATTATTTCTCTAGTTGAAATGAACAACGTAATGCTTCCGAGACAGATCACCATAACGAGATGTTTCCTTTTAAAAAAAAAAAAGAGCCGGTAGCCCCACACATAGTGGCCCCATCCCAAATTTATTAATAAATCCTCACATATGACCGAGAAAAAACCATGATAACAAACCAATAATTTGGAAGATTACAAATCAGCATCTCAACACCCTTCCAAATCCAAATCAAAACAAAACAAATCTAGAAAAATAAAACAACGACAAAACCATCAACAACCTAACCATATTAGACAAAGGATGTAGATCTAAAATAAAGACAACCAAACTTATCCAAACGAAAATTTCCTCTCAACGAAGAAGGAATACTAGAACAATTATTTCAAGTTTTATTAATACCTGTGGCACCGAGCCATGCAAAACCATCAGCCAAAGAATTAATCTCCCTATAGACATGACAAAATGTAGTTGAGACCATCAAGAAGCTTCATCAATTCTTCCCAATAGTCTTCCAAGTACCAAAGACCACATCTCTTCTTCTTCATCCAATTAATCACAATCACCGAATCCATCCATTTCTATTTCAATATTATGCAGGCCTAGAAATCTTGCTATCCGAATGCCTTGAAGTAAACTCGGAAACTCGGCAACATTGTTAGACTGCGTACCTATGCTAACAGAAAAACTAGAAATGAAATCCCCATTGGAGTCACGGATAACTCCTCCTACACTCGACGGTCCCGGATTCCCCATGGAACTTCCATCCACGTTGAGTTTAAACCACCCATCTTTCGACTTCATCCATCTCAACAACAAAACAGAAGATGATTTTTGCTTAACAGGAATATTAAACAAGTGCAGAATTTTTTCGTCCCTCTTAGACAAATTTATAGATGCTTTCAGCTTTTCTCCTACAATAGCCACCCAATACTTTATGGAGTTCCACACTGATTGAACCGGTTCCATCTTACCCTCCATTCTAGCAGTGCACCTCCGGGTCCATAGTCTCCAGGTAATTATGCTCGGCAGAAGACCAAATAATTGTCCACTTTGGGTTGTGTTTTTTGCATGTCGAAACCAGCTCTCAATTCTTTCTCTCCAGGTGTGGCCACCCAACATAGGGACAGCAAGAGCTGAACAGACCATGCCCCAAACCTGTTCGGCGAAATTACCGAGTGCAAGAATATGATTCAAGTCCTCATATTCTCCAAGAGAACAGCAGTCACACTTAGAAACCACTGGAATCTCTGCGCGTCTCACACGATCATCAACCGGCAAACAATTATTCTGAGCTTCCCACATCAACAAAGAATTTTTTTTTCTAGTAAGGCAGGGTGCCAAAACCAATTACTCTAGGGGATTTGTGGTGCACGAGCTCAGATACATTCTCATGCCCAGCGAGTAGAGAAATTCCCTTGAGTATTTGGCAACCAAATAAGAACATCCTTCCCTTGCTTTACACTTCCCAATTCCTCTAGAATTTTTTTCGATTGTTCCAAGCCTACAAGCCTGTCAAACAGATCGACATTCCACCCATATTCATGCTTGCATTCCGCAAGCATAAGATTCGGCAGTTCTTTGTTTTCCTAGTTCTGAAAAAGTGGACCATCCTTTAACCATTTGTCATGCCAAAATGAGAGATTCCCATCTCGCACCCTCCACTTAGACGAATTTAAGACAGTCAGAAACACTTTCATTAGCATCTTTCATAAGTTTGAGCTTTTTGAAGAGTCCACACAAGTTGTGTTTTTTTCCCACATATTTAGCAATCAGGAATTTCGCCCAAACCGAATTACCCTGCATTAATTAAGTTCCATACTAATTTCAAATGTAATGAAGACTGAACCTCACGCAAATTTCGGATCCCAATGCCCCCCCTCAGCAATAGGTTTACATAGATCATCCCACTTCTTGCATTTCTTTTTAGGTTTCCCATCTTTGACTTCCCAGAAGAAAGTGCTAAATAAATTCTTTAGCTTGGCCAAGACCACCTTAGGAGTATGAAGAATAGAAAGGCAGTGTATAGGGATGCTTTGTAAAACGTGTTTTACTAACAAAATTCTGGACCCATTAGAAAGGAGTCTCGCCTTCCTTGAAACAGCCACAACCACCAAATATATAATAATCAAAGAGATACACATGATGAATTGGTTGTTGGATTCATTCCGGGAAGGAATTAGAAAATGCATATCATGCATGGTTACAGTGCCAGGAAGCTGCATTTGTTTGAGCAGTATATAGTGCTTGACCTGGTTAATTAATTATTTCGTCCTGCTTTTTTTCTTCTTTTAAAAAAAAATAGATCATCGATGACGACTCTGCATGTCAAGTAGCACGTTTTTCTCAACTCGATCAGAAGTTCCTGTTTCTAGGAACCATCACAGATAGAGACATTCTCAGGGTTCAGCATCGATCTAATTACAATTTTTCGCCTTATAATTCCAAGTGCTAATATTATGGCACTGTAGGTTTTATAACATTTACTCTCAATTTTCAAATAATATTAGATGCTCAAGTAAGTATTATATAATAATCATTTTATGTGTGTATTTTTTTTTTTTTTTAGTTCATGAAATTTGAATAAAAACTTTAAAGGATCTTCATCCAAGAGTTTAAATCAATATTTCGTGTAATTATCACTTAAATTTTGATATACTCACGTAATATATAATTGATATAATTTCGAGCAATAATCACTTAAATTTCGTGTAATGTAGGAAAATGAAATTGTAACAATTATATTACAACTCAATTACAAAGTATGAATCAAGTTAATTTTCCCTTTGCGTTGAACTGCTGCGTTGACAGAGTGTTTTTTAATTAGGGTACAAAAATTATTTTTTAATATAAAGTTATATCTAAGTTGTAATGGAGTTCATGTTGTTCCATCATTATACATCTTCCTTGTCTGTAATTATTTTTTAAAAACCTCGATCTTAAAGATTTATTTTGTCAAAGTGCTTTTATTATATAAAATATATTTTTCAAATTATGTTCATCCAACAACCATGCATGCATGCATTAAAATGGTTAAGAAATCTATAGAAACAAATTATATTTATTCGTTTTTTAATAAATACAGTTTATTATATATGCTTTCTAATATTTCATTTACAGAAAATCCATATAGAGAAGTGAGAATCAACATTAATTAATCCTATCACCTCATGAATTTTTCTTTTTATTTTAAAAGGGAAATCATATTCTTACCTATTTTTCACTACACAAGTTGTATTATTGATTCCCACTTTTTAAATGTTACTTTTTTTATTTTATTATGACTATTTATAATTTTCTCTCTGAAAATGAAGAATTATTTTAATCTAAAAAATAAAAAATAAATTATTTCAGGCGGTACGTACGTACAAGTACTTATACTTTGAAAAAACGAAAACAAAATTACGACTTATATATGATTTTACTCCCCTTCATTTGTATCGAAATGGGTTATTATTCTTTGATAGAAAAACTTTATGGGTTAATAGAAAATGCAGTGATATTGATAATAATAGTAATAATTATTATTATTATTATTATTTCAATAAAAAAAATGCTGTGATTTTGATAGTAACATTTATTCCAGGATATTTAATACTATATTAGAAAATTGACATATTTTCCAAATTTATAGAGAACACGCTAGCTAATATGAAGACAGTTTTTCTCAATAAAAAATAAAATTAAAAAAAAAAGAAAAAGAAAAAAAAAGCAGATCACAGAGTTTCTTCGAATTGACATTTGTCCCTTAATTATGTGATAAATTCATGTTTTATTAATAAAGGAATACATGTCGAGTTTTTAAATCAGACTTTTAAAAAATTGTATTCTTGTGATAACATGTTTAAGAGATAATTCTCATATTTATAAATGAGAAAATTTTTACAAAAATAATTTTGTAAATTAACATAATTAGATGTGATTTATTAAATTATAAAATAAAGTTTATTATAAAATAAATTTAATATATCATATAAAATTATATTAATTTATACATTTATTTTCATAAAATCAATTTACCACCATATCACTTCTCCAAAATAATTAAATAGGCTAGACAAGATTTTTAGAAGATGTCATCCAAAAATATAAGAGTAATGATATCAACACAATATATTTTAGAGTATATTTTATAATATATGTTGTAAAATAAGAATATTTTGATAAAATAATGTTATTTTTATAAGTTAGTTTATAAAAATAACCTTCATTTTAAAATATTATTATGTAAAATATTATAAAAAGTGACGTGTATTAATCACTTTTTAAAATTTATATATTTCTTCTTCCTAATTAACAAGAATAATGTTGCTTTATTTTATCTATTTATTTTGACAACTTCTGTATTTAACTTTTTTTTATTTATTGATTTAGAAAATGACTATGAATTTATTAGAATATTTTTTTAAAAAAAGTGTAAACAATAAAGATAAAGATAAAAATAAAAGCTCTCCTCTTTTTTCTCTTTTTATTTTTATTTTTATTTTGTTTTGAAGTCTGACACTTCGCAACTTTCCAACATCACCTAATCTTTTCAATTATATAATCCCCAATCACTTTCGAATCCTATTTCCAGTTCTATGCTCGGTCAAAGCTCTCACTCTCGATTTGTGTCCAAGTCTGAAAGCCCTTGTACTCATTGAGACAGAGACGAACTAAGAGAGAGTTACGGTTGAGTTGAGAGGTTGATCACACACCATGTCTGATATTATTAACGTGGCTTGGAGGAAATATCTCCTTCAGCTTCAACTCCACCCTCTCAAAACCAAGGTTTCTTTCATTCTGGATTGAAACCCCTTCTTTTTAACTAAGCTATGTGCTCTTTAAAGTTTCTATCCGTTTCTCTGTTTTTTTTTTCGCCTGTTGTTAGATATTATTAGTTGGAGGACTTTTTAAAGAAGTTCGATGTTGTTAGAGATAATGCTTTTTGCTCTTGTTTTTTGGTTTTCAGGCAATCACAGCCGGGGTTTTAGCCGGGTGTAGTGATGCAATTGCCCAAAAGATTTCTGGGATCAAGAAGCTTCAATTGAAAAGATTACTTCTTATCATGGTATGGTAACTTTGATAATATCGTCTTTAATTTGTTTTCACTTAATGGTAAGCTCGTATGGCATGGATCAAACTCTTCACTTTTTATTCTGAAAGTGGACCGAACAGTAGCTTTTAGTCTTGTTTTTTTTGTTTTTTCTTTCTTTTCCATGGATTGATTAAATCAGGCATTTCTGCCCGGTTAAGGACTTTTCTTTCTTTTGATCAGTCAACTATCATCGAGTCTCCAAATATGACGTCTCTAATAAATTTCCCCTTTTCTCAGCAGCCAAATTGAAAATTAGTTGGTGTTGTATTTACAAATTGTGAGTCAGTTGTTATATTTTGGTACTGTTTGTGTTTACTTGCTGAAAACTTAAAACTCTTTCGCAGCTCTATGGGTTTGCATATGGAGGACCTTTTGGGCACTTCCTTCACAAGTTAATGGATATAATTTTCAAGGGGAAGAAGGACAACAAAACTGTTGTGAAGAAGGTAAAGGTTTGCTATTGGTCATGTTCTTTGTTTGCTGATTATCAGTCTAATGCACGATTGAAGCAATTTTGAAGTTATTAAACTGGGCCTTTTGTTCTTCTCTAACCTATAATCAATTTTCTGTTCAAGTATTGATGGGCGGTGTTCTATTATTAGGTGTTATTGGAACAGTTAACCTCTTCCCCTTGGAACAACTTTTTCTTCATGATGTACTATGGTTTGGTAGTCGAAGGTTTGTGATGTGTACCATTTAATGCATTTTAGTCATTAGTAATATGTAAATTTTATTGGACGAGTGCCATCAATTGTTATTTCTGCTATGACTTTGTTTAATTTTTACGTTCTTGTCTTATCACCAGCTCTAATGTTATTAGAGATGATGGATGTAGTTGTCAGTTGTTGAAGTTAAAATATTCCAAAATGCTTTAGATTCTTGCTTTTGTTTCCATGTGACTGTCTTCACATTCCTGACAAAAGAGAAAAGATAAGATACATAGTACTACTTCCAAAACATAGGTTGTGATTAAATACATATGTTCTCTGTGTGTGTGGCTTGGTGGGATTTGGGGTGGCCTGGAGAGAGGGTGTCATGCCAATGTTCAAACCATCAAGCCCTAAAAGGCTTACTTAGCACTGAGGGGGGAATTGGGGGGCTAAAGTTTACCTTCTAGAATCTAGAGAAGACACTTCATGACTGGGAATAAGTTTCATGTTGGATGACATTTATTGTTTTCTTTTGGCATTTAGACCTTTACCAGTTCACAGAAGAACTTTTGCTCTAAAAAGAGCCTGGCTGATTTTGACATTCCTGGAAGAATTACTATGCCAAAGAATTCAGAGTCAAGAAACACCTTCTTAAACTTGAAGGAGAAAGATTACTTTGTTCTTTAAAAATTAATGATATAGTCTGGTATTGCAGGAAGACCGTTTGGTTTAGTAAAGAATAAAGTTCGAAAGGACTACCCCTCTATTCAGTTGACGGCATGGAAGGTATGTTGAACCATATTTCGTTGTTTGACTAGGAAGCCAACTTGTTACATTGGCATCACCAAAGCTTTGATACTTGTGGCTTGCAGTTTTGGCCTATAGTTGGTTGGGTGAATTACCAATACATGCCTTTGCAATTCCGTGTCATATTTCACAGCTTTGTCGCCTCATGCTGGTATGAACATATCTTTTAACTTCGTGTGCTATTATTTATCTTCTGTTGTCTGTGCTAAGCTCTTGTGCAAGTATAAACCAATATGTGAATGAGTTACATATATTAATTTTTCAATGGATCTTCACACGGATTGAAGCAATAGATTGACACATCATACATCACTTTTGAGGCATCTTAATTCTGGACTCAATGAATTACATAATGGACTAAAGAAAGAAATCTGATAGTAGCTTTTTCCTCTTTTTTTTTATAAGTAGAGCAACTGAATATATTGCAGAAAGTGCAAAGGAAGACCACGTTGCACCTGGTCAATTATGTTTAATACTACTAATAAGAGAAACCATTTCCTATTTAAAAGAGCAAGCGCATGATGAAGTTTCATATTGCTATTATATCTGCTCTGAACCAGCACATATTCCTTATATGGGTTGTAGTTCTGGAATTGAAGTAAAAAATAGGAACCTGTTACCCTCTTACTTGAAAACTTATTATTAGAGAAAAGCAAATGACTGTTTAAACTAGAAAAGGAAAAGGTATCACCTTACACTCTGTTGGTATAGTTTTGGTAAGTACTATACGTTCTGTTGTTAACTCTTATTTTCTCCTGCCCAAAGTGGATTGGAAGAACAGTCGGTTCACAGTGTGCGACAATTATTTTTCATTGAATAGAGATTGAAACCACTTGAAATCGTGTACTTTTTAAATCGTAATCTTACTAATTCATTTGGAAAATTGTGGTCCTCACCCCGACACACAACATGCAAACTATCCACTACTCTATCCTAAGGGCGTGCTCTATTCCACACGCACACACACAATCCCACATTCAAAAGCACCCCACAGAGGTGCTGTAATCTGCCCTGGTTTGAGGACACAAAACAGAGCACTTACACCTAACAGATCGCATGGGCAACTATCCACTACTTATATCCTCATTTCCCCCTTTTACAAAGCCAAACACATCCCCTCTCCTCTTAAAATGAAGCTTGTACTCAAGGTTCAAATTTAGAAAATGGCTGGAGAGCTCATCCATAGCACCAAGGTCCATAGAGGCTATACCGATTTCTACAGAATGAGCATTCTCAATAAGGAGCAATTGAAGAATCTAACACCTATATCATATAATGTTACATTCATTGCAGTTGAAGCACAAACCTTATTTAACCTAATTGCTTTTCATCCATGGAACTTCCTTTACAAAATAAGCGGTTGTTTGGCGGTTGGCAGAAATCGGTGCCATAGTTGGGATGACAAGCCATGGAGCTCACCTTTGAAAGTGGAAGTTTTCCATCATTTGAACCATCCCAATTATTTCCTACCAGGCCTTTGGCCTAAACGTATGAACTTCTGCAGCAATGTTCTCCTTAAGTCTGTATAGGAAATGGTTGATCGATACCTTCTATGGCCAGCAACCTCTAGAATTCACACTTGTACTCCCCAAGAGTCTTATTGTCTCATATGGGATAATGCCTTATCAAAATCTTCATAATCAATTCAGCCAAATTTGGCCAACGGTTATTTTTCAAAAGTTGCCAGTTGATGATGGAAGGGAATATTACTGGGGGGTGCCCCTTGAGAGAACCAACTGTTTCCAATCTACATCAGGTGGATGGTGGCATCTGTTTTACTTAGGGTGGGAACAGACCCCAATAAATTGTAGCATACTGTGGGCAAGACAGCGGATTAGTAGATTACACTAGAAAGTTTTACTTAGGGCCGGAACAGACCTCAATACTAAAGTAATGGTGTTTTTTCTCTTCTCCTTGATACCGTCGCTCAAAAAAACAGATCATTAACAAGTCTCTGACCGCTACCCACTCTATACACTCACACATACAAAAGTCGTCAGCGAATAATCCCATGTTCAAAGGAGCTGCCGTAATCTGACCTGTTTTGCAGGGTGCTAAACAAAGCACCCACACCACAGGGGTCATGGGATGCTATCATTTTCTAGTCTTACCGAGCCTAAGATCTGTCTGTTTATAAAAGTGGCTAAACCCTAAAGGGCATTTTTCTTTACCAAATTGAAGTCAAACAGAGAGACAAAAATTACGTTGGTATGAATTTTTGTTGGAAGATATGCAGCAAACAAATGAAATTCTGCTATCTCCTTTAGATTCCTGCTGGCATGACCAAAAATGTGATATAAATGTTAATGTTGTTTTCTCTCAGTTCCAGAGACTTGAGGAATAGCCATTTTGTTAAGAACAACCAAGATCCCAGTAATAATTTGCATGTTGCTTCTGGTCTCTGAAATGAAAAAATATAGTTGTAATAACGAGATGGACCTTGACTAATTTGTAGTATTATTCGTCTATTCACACGTGCAATTAGCAACATGCAAGAGTATTTTATTGTCAGTTGTAGTTAATTTAATTATGCATGGATTGTTAAGTACTAACGCACTCTTACTCTGCTTGTTAACGCCAGGGCAATCTTTCTGAATCTGAAAGCAAGATCTGTTACAAATAAGAAGGCCTAGAACAGAGAAACCTTCTTCCTCAGTTTCTCCTTTTCTCCTCCGTCTTCCTCTAATGAAATGCGCCCCTTATGGTTCCTTTCTAGAATCCGCTTGTTTGTAGCTTTATTGAAGTTTCCACTTGTGCTCCAATGCTATTTAAACTTGTGTTATTAGGTATATTATTTACAGCAAAGACATATGATCAGTGCAGCATTGGGATGATTGCCCATTTAGGAGATAAAGTAGCAATAATAAAGCTAAATTGAATCCCTCTCTTTATGGATTGTAATGCCCCCATATTTCAGAGGTAAACTACTCGAAATCCACAGATACTGTTCTTGTATCTGAAACAATCACCAGCATTTTAGTCTACTAATTTACTTATGCAAGTTGTTAATTGCACTGCAATGACTATTAAGAAAGGCTTTGGGATCCATGGAAACAGAAAGGAAGGGAATGGCGAATGCTCTCACCATTCCCAGCTTAGACGAGGATGAGGCGAGAGGAAAATCTACACTTTTATTACCCTATCTTCTTCTATATACTCCTAAGCCTATAAGAAGAAGAAGAATGCTTTCCTTTTTTATATTATATTGTGATTTCGATATCGTGTCTAAAGATAAAGAGGATGATGAACAAGAAAAACCAGTAGGGAAGAAGAATTCTTTAGTTTAGTAACATTGGCAAGTCCGCAGAGGACGCATAATAATACAACCAAGTTCCCGACATAATGATTCACATGATTAAGGCTAATCATCGAAAGCAGCTTGAAAATACATTGGTTAGTCAGTAAACCAGTGATTTCTGTCTCAAGCACAACCCAATTAGTAGCATTTGCAATGCAAGTTTCGTACACCAGAAGAGTACTGCTCGTTAGCTGTCAGTTGGAGCTAGTCCTTTGGATTTTTCTTGCTGCCGTTTCAAACAAGAGACAGATTAATTAATGCATGAACATTAACATCATCATTTAGCAAATTAAATTAGAAAGCTGTGAATATATAAGTAAAGGTTCTCTACTAGTCTATTATTCGTGACCTTAACTTAAAGATACATCATACGAAGAATTCGAGAAAGTTGGTGGGACCCTATATATAAGATTACATACATGACGGTAGGAAAATAATCCTAGCTTGTGAAAATAAAGAGAATCTATATATCTAGTATAATATATAAAATTATCGTTAATTAAAACCATAATAATCATGAAAATACTCGTATGTTTGCAACAGTGCTACTGCAAATTAAACCACAAATCCTCATATCCGTACGACCACTCCCAAACACAGAAACTCATGATCATCATCTAAAGCAATTAAGGTTATGATTGCCATGAAAACAGATCGATGATCATGCAAGGGGGAACAAACGTCGTAAGTACTTGTAAAATTAACATTTTATTTGTTTGTTTGTTAATTCGTTTGTTTGTTTGTTCGACAAACGTCACAAATACAAACCATTCTTAATTAATTGGACAAAGTTAATTTTACCTATTTTTGTGAAGTGGGGTCGGGATGTTGTTATGAGAATGGACAAACGAAAGAGAACCTCATGATCAAGAAAGCTTATATATGTGACAAGAAATGGCTAGTCATTAATTTGAATTTTTATTAAACATCAGAAAGCAACATCTGAAATATTGTACCTTATCCAGAAGGAAATTATATCCGAAATCTATATATTCATCAGATGTTTATATAAATATATATATATATAAAATATTTGGACAATCAATTACGTACGTACTTGGATCATGTGATCATCACGAGAAATAATGGGTTTGGAAAAGTAAGCCTCATTCTCGCGCGGATGATTTTGTTAATGGGGATGATTTTGTTAACTTTGACGCACAAGACTTGAAGGAAAATGTAGCACAAACATGATCCCATTATATAATTAACTTCAGCAACATGCAGCATGCCCTAATTCCAAGAACAGAAAAAACAGTACAGATGCATGGAAGACAACCTCAGTGTCCTCACATAATGCCATAGATAACTGGCCAGTATAGTACTCTTAAAAAGTGAAAGGGTATATAAGGATCGGTGCATGCGAAGGCTAATTCATTTGAAAAATGCAAATCATCATTAGTTTCACCGATGGCATGCATCCGAAACTGGTCAGCTAGCCTCGACAACATCAAAACCCAGACCCAAGATCAGATCATGCTCCAAAGTGCTCACTTGGAATCTAACCATGCATGCATGTATGTATCCTGCATGCATGTATACCATTAACCCAACTCGTTCCCACACAAACAACATGATTTGATCCAGCTTCAACTGCCAAGCTCCACCACATCATGATCGTCTTGATCACATGCGCGCAAACCTACTGCACATAAAGCATACAGTGATATATACAAACATATATGTATGTATTGATCGATACGTACACTCACCAACCATGAAGTACAAAAGACATGCATATATGCATGCCCATATATAAATACATAAGCGGGCATACCATTGGCTTGTATTTACTCGATCAAGCTACTCGCCCATCTTCAATCTTCATTCCCATGCCATATATCTCAATATATATATATAGCTTTTTCATGATCAGCTAGCTGAGCTGATGATTCTCAAGCGCTAGTTATACAAAGTCATTATGCACGCCAACATTCATGTATACGTGATAAAGCAACATGTCATCAAACCAAAACAAAACAAAAGGGCATGATATAACACAACACGCGCGCGCGCGCGCATTTTCGATCTCATAGTTTTCCCTCCAAAGTTACACATGCAGTTTAATTTGAAATTAAATATACAACAGCACACAACAGGGAGAGAGAGAGAGAGAGAGGTCGGGTTTTTCTAACAACGTTCCGACCTTCTAGACTGAAGAGGAGACGAGGAGGAGAGTGGGCGAGGGAGTAAAACGGACTGAAAATTCACGCGCCCATGGGGGTTTAACCTCCTCTGACGTGGACCAATTAAGGATGACGTGTGAATCTTCGTTGGGGTCACATCTGAATCCACCTAGCGAGTTGCGTAGGGTTGACAACTCCAGGAATGTGGGCCCCATCCGTCTTCAGTATGCTCGCCACCTCAGCGTAACTTTGATGCTCCTTCTTCACGCTCGCCGCCGCAGCCTCAGCTACCGGCTTCCACCTCTTCGACTCCGCCGACGAACTCGCCAGCGGCACCGCTTCGGCTCGTGCCGGGTCGAACTTCTGCCCGAATAGGGTACCCTTCTTGAGGAATTCGTACGCCATGTACCCGGCTAAAAGTCGATTCGACGATAGCGGCTCTCCTGGCTTCGAAGCCGCCGGCGCCGTAGCTGGAGCCGACGGCTTCAAGGAGTACAAGACCTCTCTCTCCTTACGCTTTCTTGACGCCCCAGGCGTCAAAATCCGCTGGGCGTGATAACTCATCCTATGCCCTCAAATCATACCACGTCAGCACCTAGAAAATTTCACAAACTGAGGGGCAAAAGCGTAAAGCTGCTTTCTAGGGAAACAAAATCGTCAACCTACTTCTGTTTTGGAAGGCCAATAGCGTAAAATCAAGTTGGGGTGAAAGTGTCAAATCAGTTTTGTAAGCAGAGGAGAGGGATTTTAAAAAAAAAGTGACAAAACAGGCTAAACAGGTTGCTTCGGTTGGAGTAAAATGGTAAAATAATAATATAAAAAAAAGAAATAGAAAATGTCAGAAAAGGACAAGATAAAAGGACGAAAGGTGCGGCGGGTGGGTATAAATTGGATCACAAGAGAGATGGCGGAAGGCAGGAGGGAAGGGATCTCCGGCGTAAGGAAGGTGGACTGAGAGACGGTGCTAGCAAGCCAGGCGTAGGCCTCGCGAGGGAGTCAGTGTGGGTCTCTGCGTGCGAGACAGGGATTGAAGATGAAAGAGCGGAGGAAGAAGAGGAGGAGGAGGAAGAAGAAAAAGGTCTATCGTTGGTGAGGGATATATAGAGGGAATGAGCAAACGGCGTGGCCTGGTTCCTATCTATTTAAATGCCTGCTTCTTTTGAACATACCCCTCTTCTTCGTAGGATTCTCTACGTTGCCATTACCTTCCCCGCAATCACTAAATTGCCCTTCTATTTTCTTTTAAATTCTTTAGAAAATAAATGTAGAAAAGTTTTTAGGAGGAGTGCTATGGCTATCAAGAGAATCTCTAGGGACTTTTTATTTATTAGTGGAACTATTTTTTGTAAATTTTTTTTAAATTTATTTAAATATTTTTAAAAATAAAAAAATTATAAATCCATTAAAACATACTACTTTAATCATTAAAAATAAATAAATAAAAAGCAATTTGATATAAAAATTCGTTAGATATCATCAATGAAAGCAGAGTTTTCCTTTATTATTTCAATGCAAAATTATTAAATATTCTTTTCAAATTCACTTGATGTCATAGTCCAATTTTAAATTCATTTATAAAAAACTAACATTTTTAATTATATCTATCATGCAATATAATAACAGTATCACGTGTTGTATTCTATAGTTATCTAATAATTAGTCAATTTAAAGAGATGATCATTCTACTGTGCGGCCAAGCACTTATAGTTGGGTGTGATCGCTAGGGATTCTGCCTTTTTTTAAAATATTTTAAAAAAAATATTACAAATTAAACACTTAAAAAATTTTAAAAATATATTAACGGCCAAGTCCAAGAGACAAACTATTTTTCTTAAATAAATATTGTTCTTAATTTTGTTGAATCACATCAACTAATCTATCATGTTAGTTGTTATTAGTCTTTCCATTAACTATTTAACATATGAAATTATTAAAATGTAAGGGTGGGAGGCCAGGCTAGATCTGCCCTTGCCACCCCGCCCCCGTCTGTCTTGCCCCTGCCTAAGCGGTGAGAGTAACCCGTCCGCACCCCACCCCAGGTTGGGCCTAAGCCCAGCCAAAATCATTTATATATATATATAAAAGATTTCATTACTAAAACAATGTCGTTTTGGTAACGAAAGTTTTTTATAAAAATAAAAACGAACACCAAAACAGGTGGCAGCGCGGCTCACGTCTCTATAGACTATCTTCTCTCTTCATCCCTCTCTCTTCTATTTCCTCTCTAGTGGCTTGGACTCAAGGAAAATGTTTATTTTTTTTTCTTTCCATAGATCCTCAAATTGCTAGTTGTTTTTAGTCTGATATGGTTGCTAGTTTTGATTTTTGATGTGTATTATTGTGGATTTGAGATGGTTTTGTAATTTTATTGTGAATTTGAATTTTTTTTATGTGTATTTTGTTTTCAGCTAAGACAACTCACAGCCGTAAGTGATAGTGGACGGATGAGGGGTCCACCCCCGTGATGCGGGGATTACTAGGGTGCAAAACCACCCCTCGCCCATGTGGGGCCAAGGGGCAAGATGGGGGCAACCCTGCCCGGCCCGCACCCTTATTAAAATCTATATCAATCGTTATATAATAAATATTAAAATTAAAAGTAGAATTACTGTTTAAACTGTTAAAACTTTTCATCTTGGATTTCCTCTTATTATTTCGCTTATTGAGTTTATAATTTTCTTAACAACATAATCCGCTACAATTTTAGTTGAATAATTTAATAAAATTTAGCATGGCATGGCATGGAACAAATCAATATGAATAATTCTACTCTTAGGCCACTTAAGTCTCCAATACCACACACCTTGACTAAGTAGGGTTTTTTTATTTTTTTCATTTTTTAAAACGATTCTTTAAGAATCACTACCTCCTTTTCTATTCCCTCAAGGAACTTCGGACTTAATCCCCCTCCTTTTCTATTCCCTGCCTTTCTGGATTTGTTTTTGTTTTAAAGCTTCCTCCTTTTGCTTAACAGCACATCTCTCTCTTCCATATCCCCTTATCTCTCCTTCTTTGGAGCATGTCTATTTGTTTTAGAAGATAGCAAGATTTTTATTTACTTTGCTTCAAGTCTTTACGAGTTCTCTCCCTCTTCTATCTTAAAAGTATACAAACTTGTTCTTTGATAGCTTTTCTATACTTTTTTCGAAGAAAAGAAATAAACATCATTCATCAGTCATCAAGAACAGCATGAGGAGTAGAAAGAAGTAAAGACCCAATTGTCAATAGCTAAACTTACTTTAGTATAAATTCGAATTGAGCAAAGAAAAGCTTCTATTTGGGAAAGAAGGTTTACACCTTTCGGAGAAAGTAATCGATATGCAGAAGCCCAAAAACAAAGGAAAGCCACAAAACATAGAGAAACTTCTTTTCTTTTCAATGCCATTGAATTGAGATTTACTATGAGCAGAGACTCATAGATGGTAAAGCATGCTTATTTCTTAGTTCCCACTACTTTATTTTAAGTAAAAAGCTCTAAGCGTGATAAAGATGAAAACTTTACGCTAATAGTTTCAGTAGTGTTCTCTTCTGGGTAAAGCTCGAACCAATCGATTTTTCTCTTTTTTGGGTAATGAAAACTCGGAGCTCGTTTTCTCTCTCTTGAGTGACTGAGCTCCGGTTTTATGAGGAGAAGAGGGATTCGGCAAAGGGAATGGTGAGAGCAAAGAAATGAGGGAGGGGGAGAGGAAAGTCGGTAAGGTAGTGGTTTTGGGAGGGGGAGAAGATGGAGAGAGATTCATTAGACTGTTTTTAAGAAACGGGATTTGCCACATCACTAGTGTATGGTGTTGGAGAGTAAACTGGCTTAAAAGTATAATTACTCAATCAATATATGATTGCATGTGATATGTAATGTGATAAAAGGATAGTAAAAATGTAAAAATAATTTTAAAATGTTAAATCACAAGGAAACATAAATTTGTTAAAACATTAAATATTATAATTAAAGTCTACAAAATCAGATCTGGAAGAATTGAGTTGGAAAATCAAGATAAAATTTTAAAAAGAGAAGGAAAATAAATTCTTGAAATTTTAAAATGTGAGAAAAAAGAAACCAGCAGTCAACCCTGGGAAAGTCCAACACTGCCTCGGGCGGCAGAACCTGCCGCTGACATGCACGATCCAAACACTACTTGGATGGACAACCAATGCCCCGCCTGGATTTAACAACATGGGTAAACCATGGGTCCAGTCAAGGCTACCCCTAGCCATTATTTTAGTTTTTTTTTTTTTTTTTTTAATTCTTAGAGTTTGATTTTTTTTTTTCTCATTTTTCAAATCTTTATTGGTTTTTAAATTCTATCTTAAAACCTAATGCCTAAGGTTTTGCTTTTCTAATTTTATAAGTTACTTGCGTTTTTTTCAATTAATATTCTTTTTCCAAGTCGCAGTAGACTTTTGCAAGTCAATTTGGAGGAAAGCTACCTCCTTTTATTACGTGGAAAATTCAGTTGGAGCACTTGAGGATGAATAATGTTAATCTTAAGCTGATGGGGTTAAATTCAAGGGAAATGCTATTTATATTTATGACTCTTACTCATATGACAATACGTGCTGATGTGTCAGTTATTGATATGTTTAAAATTCTGAAATTTTAAATTAAAAAACAAAAAATTGATAAATGAATTTTGTACTCAATAAATATAATGTATTGCATAAAATTATAAATTCATGTAACACAACTTTATATTCTTTAAGCTCAACATATTAAATTGTTTTCACTTGAGATCTCAAATAAGTTTTCTCTCGCAAAGGAATATCCGAATATGGGAGAAACTTGACAAGAAAATTACTTAATTGTGGACAGTTATTTTTCATAAAAATAATTATTTTCTGTCAAAATAAATATGTTTTTGTTGTAAATATATAGTCATTCTCGTGACAAATACTTATTTTTCTTATAGCGAACAGAATGCCGAACTAAATCAATAATTTTGTAATTTGTAGCCTTTAAGATAATTAGATGAATATACAGAAAAATAATGCCTTTTGAATGATAGAAAAAGTTCAGAAAGAAGAAAGACATGACCCTACCTGATATTTCTGATCTTTTTTCTGTTCACCTCATTAGGTCATTGGAAATGATATATTTAAAAGAAAACTATCCATTTTACGTATTTGAAATCATATTGTTTGACACCTGAAAAGCATTTCAACGAGTGTTCATTTCTCAAAAATATTTTTATTTATAAACCTACATTAGGGCACATTAATTGTCTATTTTTAAAAATTTCATATGCTAAATATTTCTAGATGTTTAAAAAAACGAAAAAGTTGTAATGATATTTTGTAGTGTCTCAAAAATAAAAGAGAATTGCCAGTTGAAATTTTGAGGTGGGGTTTAGATAATGAGTTGAGATAAAATGAGTTGAGATGGTTCGTGAATAGTAATGAGATTGTTGAGTTGAGATGAGATGATTTTATATGTGTTTGGATTAGAAGTGAGATGATATGATTTTAACTTTTTAGAAATTTGAGAGTTGTGAGTCCCACCAATGATTGCATAGTATTTGTAATAATTTAAGTATTGCTTTAAATAAAATTTAATGGATAATTGGTAAATAATAAAATATATAACCAAAAAATGGTAACACTTGCCACTTAATTAATATAAAATAATTTTACAAATTTATTATAATAAATTATTCTTTGCATTTTCGTATTTTAAAGCCTTATGTAATTTGATATATTTTTCTTTTTTTTTGCATTCAAAAATTATTCTTTGCATTCAAAAATTATTCTTTGCATTCAAAAATTATTCTTTACATTAATAAATTATTCTTTGCATTAATAAATTATTATTTACATTAAAATTTTATCAATCCAACGAAGCCGTAATTATAAAATATCGAAAATGTCTATTATAAGAAATAGACATAATAATTATGTATTATAAATTAAATAACTTTGTTTGTTATTGACTTTCCAATCCCATTAAAATAAATAGGTCAACATTAACAATTATGTATTTTGAGGTACGAGCTAGGGTCTAGCGACGAAAGCCTTGGATGCACCGTGAGGCACGGAGGGTGAGTGGGTTCAAAGTTACTAAGCCAAATTGAAAAAGTTGATTTCATCTGAAAAGGAAAGCAAAAAAGATGTTAATATGTTCGTTAGTGAAAATAGGTGAAACGCTCGCACATAGCGTTTGGTTACAAAGATTATCTTGCCGTATAAATAGAGTTGAAATGAAACCATCTTAACTCTGTATCCAAACCTCGCCTAAAAGTCTAAGACCATGAGTTATATCTTTAATCTTAACCTTTTACATATAAATGTAACTGATGTAGTATGTATCTCTTTCATCAAAGATTCCTTCACAATGGCCATGAGCAAGTACTCCTTCCAATATGGTCAAATATGAGTAGTGCTATATCTATTTACAATTTCACGTACAATATCTATTTTATTAGTTTTATTTTTAAATTCAAATTTTGAATTTTGAATTTTATAATTTTTAGTATATCAACAACTGCTACCTCAGTACGTATTGTTATGTAAGTAAAAATTACAAGTGCAAATAATATTTTTCATTTTAGATACTTCTTTTTATAGAAAGAAAACGATATTCCAATTTTATTGATAACCTCAGTTATGACAGAAGAATACTGTATATAAAGGGATCATGGGGGTTACAACTAAAATCCCAAATCCAAGATCCTAAAAAAAATTAAAAGAGAAAATAAGTAATAAAAATATTATAAAGGATCCTTAAAAAAATAAAGAAGTAGAATCAACTCTCCTATAATTATACATAAATTTTCGCAAATAAACTGCCAAAATGTAATTATTGTAAGTATAAGTACCTCACAATAACCATGGTGTAGAGATTAACAATTATGAAAAGTTACACTCAACTCTTCTCCCTACAAACTACCAATTTTAATGCTTACCAATTTGATATTTAAGTTAAATATCTTCATTCTCTATTGTCATCATTTATGTTATATTTTTAATTATTTTTTAAAAAATTATTACATTCACAAAAAATCTCATAAAATAAAATTTTAAATTGACATGATTTCATATATCTGATATCTTATATCTATTTTAATTATAATAAATTAACTTTATAATCTTATATATCGTATTGAGTTACATTAATTTATAAATTTTTTTTTATAAAATTTAATTATGGTTAAAATATTTTATATATATATATATGTGCATATTTTCAAGATTTCGGTGTGTGAACACCAAATCCGACATGTGGTAGAATCGTAGATTAGTAGTTTGTAGGGTCCGATTCTCTTCCCCGCGGACGGTTAAGTTTGTGAAAAAGAAAACATATGGAGGAGAATATGGTCATTTAGGTTGAGAGGTGTTGGATGTGTACGTGTGTGGACAAGAAAATAAAAGAATCCTGGGACGGTGGGTGACGCAACAAATCATGATCCAAGGTCTTTTCTAAGACTTTAATCTCAGAATCTGACACGTGTTACAATCTTAGTCCACCGATTTTCTCCATTTGGAGGGAGGGCCATTGAAGTGCAAGCTCCACATCTACGATATGCAATATCGTTTTTTCAAAATTATCCTCCATTCTAATAAACATTGTCACTTTTATCCTTTAATTAATATCTAAAGTTGTTTTTAGGAGCTTGGCAATTGATATCTAAAGTTGATCCTGTATTTTAATATCAAACAATTGAGATCATGCATAAGATAAATTGTTTCAATTATATTTTTATTTTTTCACTATTTGAGTTTCTAAAATGAAAATTCAGTTCTAAAAATCTTTTATCATTAAAAAAAAAATAATGTTAGATATAATTTTAGTGTCTACAATTAAAAATGTTTTTTTTTTCAATATAAATAGTAGATTTATATTAACACTCAACATTTTTTTTTTATGAAGAGTAATGTTAAGTTCAAGTCCTAAATAGATAAGTTCTGTGAAAATATTTTATAAAAAAAAGTAGGTTCCACTAAAAAAAATATTTTTTTTTATATTTTTTTAAAGTGAGGTCTACAATTTTACAAATACTTATATGAGATTTGTCTATTTATTGTCAATGTAGGGAGTATACAGCTCTGAGGCTGTTTGCAAAAGTTTTGGAGATCATTTTAATTCTAGCGAATATTTGACAAGCTGATCATAGAGCAAAAATACTGTTGAAGAGAATTGGGAAATTCCTTTTTTTCGGAATCAATATAATAGGGGTATAATTTAGAATTACTTCAAAAGTACTTTCCTTCTTTAGAAAAAAAAAAATTAAATGAATTATGGAGGTTGATCTTGGGTGGATACGTAAGACTTCGATCTATTTCATGATCAGTTACATGTTGGGTGGATTTTGAGTCACATACATGACAGATTTTCAGATTGTAAAAAAAACGCTGCATGATTAATATCATAATTCTTTTTTTTAACTTTGGACCCTAGCTTTTCCTCTAGCCAAAGACGTCGCGCGTTGATCATTGATCAGTTACTTGCAACTCTTCTTTTCAAGGTGAGTTGCTGATCACTTGGCCAGTGTGCTAATAGGGAGAGATTGAAGAACAGCAATATCGAGTAACTTTACGAGCTAGGGTTTCAACATGGCCAAAGCATGCACTTCTTGTTCCTAAGTCTAAGAAGGGGAGTTAATTAGTCTTCTTCAGTTTCTTGCAAATGAATATATATATATATATATGTATATATATTTATAAAGATGGAGAACCATGCAGAGATAAGACAATGCCCATGCTCAAAATTAAGGCTCACATGTTCAAAACTCTTTTTGGAATTTAAAACTCAATGCCAAAGCCTTTTTTTTTTTTTTTTTGGTATCTTTATAACTCTTTAATGGAAGACTTAAGTCACGTAGTCTATACTCCGAAAATACTAGTCAATGATATATTTGAAACTCCATTGAAATAGTATAAAGAGCAAAAACTTATCATTCCTATGTAATGTGAGATCCTATACACCACTTCTCTTTTTCAGAATTGGGTATTATAATTTCTCTAATTATAATCTCGACATTCTTGTCAAGCTAATCCATTGTAGGTGGTATAACTTAAGTCCTACATTTCTAGCTGAGATAGGTTTTGATATCAGTTATAATGTCCTAATAAAAGACACAAGCGGTATGATCTATATTTCAAAAAGACTAGTAAATGATACAATTAGAGTTCCTATTGATACAATTAGAATGATAATGATCATTCTCAAGTAACATAAAATCTTATACATCTTCTACCCTTATCGCTTATCAGAATGAGGTATCAAAATCTGGATTATCTAATAACTCAATGCAAGTTAACATGACATATATTGGCAAATTAATTAGCCAAGCCAACTCTTAATTTGCGCTCGGATTTTCACTCACCCGACAAAAGTTTGGACTAGTTTTGCAAACTACGAACTTAATCCAGGAAATGGAAAAAGTGTGTAGACAAAGCAGTAGATGTTTGAATGGTATTTCTCTGGTATTTGAAGACCATCTCGATCAGTTTCCAGCAAGAACTCTTGCATATAAATGCATGAAGTCTCACTTCTTGGATCGATCCAATACGATTTCGTAGGCACTAGGCAGACTAATTAATTGGTGGAGATGTTATGTATGTTATATCTAGGTAGCGGTGGACCCCACTTGGAAAGATGACATACCACATAAAAAGCTGCACCATACACATCGGTGAAAAGGCAAATATCTGACATTTACCACATGACTCAGGTCATGGTCAGCTACCTTCCTGCCTCCTCCATACTTTAATGGGACATGCCAGGGCACAAATCCTAAAGCGAAGAAGACCGTCGAATTAGGAGGGAATGTTCGGTGTACTTTTTTTTGAGTACTCAAGCCTGTTTAGCAAGTGTGCAAGCAGGGACTCCCTCCAACTTAGCTAAAGGAGACCATTTCTTAATCTTAGTTTTTAAAGTACATGATTAAATTTTTTTATTTTTTTATTTTACATATCAATTTTTACAATACGTCATATATCAATTTATCTATTTTTTTATATCATTTGAATATTATACTTTTTAATATTTTTTATTTATTTCAAATATTTTTTCTAACGATTAATGATATCTTTATTTGTAATATCTCTCTATATACAACGTGATAATTATGTTTTATTTTAATTTAACTCAATTTTATAAATTAAACTAAAATTTAAATTTATTAAAATTGAAAGATAAAAGATTTCATCAATCCAAGAAAAAAAAATTGCTCGAAAATCTAAAATCTATCCTAAATATCAAATCAGTCCAAGAAAAAAACACTCGAAAAGGGAGAAATTTGAGCTTAGGATTTTACCTCAAGAATTAGATGCTTCAGCTATGTTGTTTTTTGGCACTTTGCAACGTTGCCTCTTTTTGGGTTGAAGAGTAGAACCAGGCAGTGTTTTAAGTTTCGTACCGTACCGGCTAGTACGGCCGGTATTTTTCGTACTGGCCACCGGACCGGTACAGGTACACTACCTGTTTCGTACCGGCCGAAATACTGGCCGGTACCGGCAGTTTCGGCCGATATTTCGGTCTGTATCGGCCGATATTTCGACCCTTGTTTTTTTTTTTTCATTTTTTTCAAATTATAAGCTCATTTTTTTACCCCCAATTCAGACTAGACTATTTATAATTTATATATTTATGTATTTATGTATAATTTATTCATATATAGATTATTATTTTGAAATATAATTTATATATATACATTTATATATATAATTTATTTATATATCGACTATCCCGAAACGGTACACGAAACGGTATCGGTACCGAAATATTTCGTTCTAGTGCCTTCACCGGTACGACATCTGGTACGGTATTCAAAACATTTCAACCAAGTATTTGCTTAGGATTTCGATTATATAGTTTTAGTCATTTGCGTTGAGAAGAAAGAAGTAGAAAGTATAGAAGGAGAAAAAATGAATAAAAAATTTATACATTTATCTACAGTGTCTAGCTAAATGTAGTGGAGATACAGTAGCAACCTCAATAATAGCTTTGAAATACATAATCCATTGGAGGTGTATTCTAAACTATTACTTTTAAATTTTACAAAAAGTACTTGAATTTTACAAGAGCCATTGAGAGTGCTCTAAGCATTTCATATTTATAAAGTGATCGGTATTATGGTAGGTTCGGAGAGAGATGAAATTTTTTAATTTTAGATGAAAGTTTAAAATATTATTTTTTAATATTATTATTGTTTTAGAATTTGAAAAAGTTGAACTGTTTATTATATTTTATGTAAGAATTTAAAAATTTTGTAACGATGAAATGAAATGAGATAAGAATTTTATGTCTTGTCTTTGTCTCCAAACCTGCTAGTCTCTTATACAATCATGTGAGACACTGAGACATCCAATTCTTTTTTTTCTCAGACTGTTGAGTTTGAGATATATCAGTATTGAATGGTCATAGGTTTCTCTCAACTCTAAATGTAATTCAAGATTGAAACTTTCTTTCACATTTATAAACTGACCACTAACTCATTTCAGAACCGATATAAAACAATTTCGACAGAAAACTCGTAGGTGGTTGTTCGGAAATCTCTTCTTTATACTTATAATTTTTTTTAATAGTTGAATTATTCGATATATGTAGTTAATTTCCAATCGGTCATATCATTCCTAGGTGATTAAGGATGCTGTGAAGCTCCGTCCGTGGAAAAACACAAAAAATACAAAAAATCCACATGCATTGATTTTCTTGCAAGTTCCTTCGTGATAAAAGATGTCAGCATTGAATTTGCTCGGTGGCATACGAAGGAAGTCTTTTGGATGATGCCATGATGGAATGACACATATATAGGCAGTGATGGAGTCATGATTTTTCTTGAATGTCTGAAAAGTCCATTTAAATTAATAAATAACGAACTATATTGTTTGGAAGTCTCGTGAAATTTATTATATTTTTTAAAAAGTCAAAATAATATTAATTAGTTGATGCGGTAAATCTCTAAATCTTACGTATCTACTAGATTTACATGCAGCATCTATCAATTCTTAAAGTAAAATACTTTATTCACAAATAAATTAGATAAAAGTAAATTCATAAATTGATATGGTTTGATGTGGTATGTCAAATTATAAATTTATTTTTATTATAAAATAGATCTAACAGATTCTATAAAACTATATCAGTTTATAGATTTATTTTGTATAATTTCTTTGTATTTGTAGCAGTTATAATATTTTACGTTAAATTATAAAAATACTTTCATTATAAAGTAGATCTAAACAAATGATATAAATACATGTAAATTTGTGAATCTACTTTTATTTATTTCATGCTGATTAACATTATTAGACAGCTTGAAATGCGTATCAGTCTGAGATTTGTTACGCGTAAAGGTGATCATGTTCTCATGTGTCCCCTTCAAGCTGGTCTTTCTCACAGGCTGGAAAATGCATATAATATTGTAAATCATGGTTAGGCAGGCAGTCCCCATCCAGAACAGGATCGATGGAAATGTATATACATTTGACCCTATAGTCGAATATTCTTGCATGCGTATAAGTGGACCCATTGACACCATAGGTAGGTAGGAAATGCAAAAAATATTAATGTTTAAAAAAAAGGGCTACCATTTTATCAAACTATTCTAAATTTAAATGTATTTTTACGAGATATGTTCCTTTTAAAATCCAAACAATTGCTCAAAGTACGTTATTATTCGAATTTAAAGATTTCAATTAAGAGATATAAAAATATGATGTGGGCTTTACATGGAGTGGTTCCTACATATTGAATGACCAACTTCATTTGTTTATGAGTTGAGTTATTTTATTTGAAAGTCGGTGGTGTACAAAATGCATCATCTATTTTATTAACATGACAATACTTAATTTGTAAGATATTTTAATTTTATTTTTTTTTTAAAAATTCATTTTTATAATGTCTATAAAATAGATGGTGTATTTTATACACAGACTTTTAAATCGAAGTTTTCTTTATTTATTTATCTTAACTTTGAAGTTATGCATACGACCTATAAGGGCACCTAAAAATGGAAGATTTTTTTACACTTAGGCCTTACAAGTATGAAAAAATCTACATAATTTTATACTATCCACACAATTTTTACACACTATATTTTTTTTAAGTTTTATTATTTATTTTCTTTTATTAAATATTTAATATATAAATAATAAATAGAAAATTGAATTAATTTTAAAAAAATAAACTCAAAAATAAATTTAAAAAAATTAAAATATTAAAAAAAATATGAGATGTGGATTGCTCTATAAGAATTGGGCTCAGTGATTGCCATGATTCAAACAGAGTACGAAGTCGGTCCATTAGTCAGATTGATGTGTCTAAGAAATAGGCATCGTCTGATTCCTCTCTCTCTCTCTCTCTCTCTCTGGTTCCAAAGTACGATCAAACCACTTGGACATGACCAATCATGTCAGGTTTGTAGATTTTGTTATGCTCTTTTTTTTTTTTAAGTATTACTTTTTGTCTCAACCAATCAAATATTTACCATATGTATATATATATATATATATATTGATATATCACATGTTGTATATCAAATGAATTAGGGTCCAGCCCATTATCAAGAATATAAAAAAGAAATAAAATCAAAAGAAGTTTAATGAGATATAAAAAAGTAAAAATGAAATAAAGTAAGTAGGACTCTGGCATTATTCGGTCTCGTTTATTTTTTAGATTAAAATTTAAAATTTTAAAAATTTTGAAAATTTTATGTCTCATCATTATAATTTTTTCAAATCTTCATATAAAATAAAATAAACAATTTAATTTTTTTAAATTCTAAAATAAATATATTATTAAAAATATATTTTAATAATATTTTATTTAACTTTTTAACTTTAAACTCATCTCATCTCATATCTAAAAACAAACGAGACTGAAAAATAAAAAATACCCTTATAAAAGGAGGTCTCTATAGATCTACGCGTCTCTACACTTCCCTCATATCCTCTCTTTCCATATTTCTATAGAGGCAGTATCTTTTTCAACCTCTTCTCAACCCTACTTTCTCTATGAAAAGGTTACGAGAGATTATAAAATTATCAAACATAATGGATTCAACCTCAAACAATTTGTATATGTAAGTTTTTATATTAAATCACGTAAATTTTTATATTTTTATTTCTATTAATATTTAAATATTTTATTTATTATTTATTTAATAGATGAGCATCCGAACACTTTATCAAAGCCCAAGTCCCAATCATGAGCCGCGACTGTATTATTGGGATCATGCCACGCCGAAAAACTGCATCAACAATACAGAATTTTTACTACTTTTATGATTAACTCTTACCATATTTTCACCCAAACTTTGTCTAAAAGTTATTCATATGACTAATATAAAGCAGTTAAGAAGGGTTGGCAATTTAATGTGATCTATTTTAGAACCGAAATTCGTATGCACACAGTACTCTTTAGCATCTTTATTTTAAAGTGTTAAAAGCTGATCGGCTAGCTAGATATATAGCTACATCCCCCACCACATGTATGAGCTACAACTTCTTGAAAATCTTAAAATTAGTTATAAGGATTGCGCGATTAGTTAAAATTAAAACCAGGCTATGACTCTAATTAATTTGCGACACGAGATGATCAATTGATGTTGTTATATATATTGATCAAAGCTATACAAACGTCTAAAGAATATGTATTTCGATCGAAGAGTAATTTGGTCCTATATGGACATGATTTCATGGTCACAAATTAATTTTTTGGGTAATAAAATCATATAATTAGCTACATTAATCTAATGATTCAGCCGTAAAAAAATGCTGTAAATTAGGCTAACATGATAGTACAGGCTGACAAGTTTTTGTTTTTGTTTTTTCTTTAATTCTGGGATCAATTATTAACCTATGAAGTTGTGCAGAAAACAAGGGTCTGGTTCTTAACGATTTATATGGACCTCCAATGATATAATTAGGCAGCCTAGCTAATGGTGTCGTATTTTCATTCAAGTTTCACATTTATTTAATCAATATTTATATATATATATGTACGCATAGATACGACTGTGTTTTAACACACACACACATATATATGTATATATATAGCTTGCCCCATGCATGCATGCACATATAGAGCCAAGCTGTGGACCAGAATGGTGCTAGTTAATTATGATACCTCGGAAAAAAAAAAAAAAAAAGAAGCTGAACATATTGATCTTTTCGGACTTCTGGTCAAGCAGGATGAAGGAATTTATTTATTTATTATTTATTTGGGGTGGTTGTTTCATGTTTGGTATAATTGGGTGGTTGGGTGGGGGTGTTAAATGAATACTGTCTCTATAGGTTGGTCCAGTCTTCACATGGCCATGGTGTACTCGAACCGACTGAGTGCTCGCTTTACCGACAGTTCTTTCGTGAGTCTACCTAATTTTTCAGTCTTTGAATAATGCACGTCCTTGATTTTTCCTTTATATAAGCTAGGCAAATGATATTATTATGTTAATAAAACACAAACAATGATTACAGTGGGAGGATTTAAGTAGTTGATTCCCGTTACGTACATTCAACAAATCAAAGATAAATTATGATCAGTGTCTAAAATAATTGAGATTACAAGAAAAATATGTGATGAGTTATTTACGTTGAAAATATATTTATTTTGAAAAGAAATTATTATTTTTGTAACATATAAGTGATTACAAATAAGCGCTTTCATGAATTAAGTGTTGGGTCATGTGGAGATTGGTTAGTAAGCAAGAAATCGAGAAATAGACAGTTCGCTCAACTGTTGCTCAAGCAAAACTCAACCCGTGAGTTCGCTCGAGTCTTGTGCGACATTGGGCTCAAGTGAGACATAAATCCTAGTGATCACTCGGCTGCGCTCAACATACTGCTTGAGCCAATGTTGATTGGATGTTCATTCAAGGCGAGCTTCACATGTCTCGCTCGAGCGAAGGACCCAATTTTTGCCAGATTAGAGTTTCCAGTACCGTTTCTATTTATATGTCATATTTTGACTTTATTCATGTGTACGAACAGTTTTCAGTGAAAACAAAACATGCAAAGTGTGAGTACATATTATGAGAGAAAAAAAGCCTTAAAGAGTGTGAATTGAGATTGGGTGATTGTAATCTCCTTTAAATTAATAAAACTTTTATAGCTCTATAGATGTAGACACATGGCCGAACCACGTAAATTGTGTGTCATGCGATTGCTTGATTGTTGCTTTAATTTGTTTGTTATCGTTGGTGCATGTGTGGGTTGTTTTGCACAACATAAAGGGTTTTGAAGATGAGTTAAGGTCCAAGTTAAGGCAAACATGAACTCGTGCCATGACTAGCTTGATTGTGGTTTCTCGCATTAATAAACTATCGAGATTAATTTAATTTGGTGGAGTTGACGGAAAATGAACTAACTAAATGTAACCTAGCTAGCTCGTTCATCCCCAAAAGTCTACGTACACATGATGCATGCATGGGTGGCTTGGTCATCGCAATGGTGTCATCGAGGGGCCGGACTAAAATGCCGAGCGTCAACATGCCAAAGATGGAGATCATCAGGCTAGGTATGTACTGCCTGCGCAGTCAAATGAGGTTGCAAGCGATCGATCGAGAACCAAGAGCACCAGCAACGTCGGCTGATCTGTATATATCTTAACATTTTAGATGATGCTAATAATAGGTTCATGTATCGTATTTAACATATACGAAACATTGTTTGTGTACGTAATACTAGTACTAGTACTATACGTATGATTAGATAAAATGAGAAATTAAACGCATTAATTTGATGATTGAAATTGATCGTTTTGGTGTAAATTAACATGTATAGATCGAAACTACTCAAGCATGACTTAGAAATCATAGACCCACCATATCAAATTATTGGTAAGATTTAATTAAAACCTTATCAGCGGCTAGCATGCACATGAGTCATATATATCGTGATTAATTCGGTGGCAACAATTAATATAAGTGGAGAGATCCGCTCATGTGCTCTCTTAATTACTATTAGGGTTGTAATCGGTCCGGTTCGGTCCGGTTTTAGACAAAATCTTGGACCGAACCGGTATGACCAGTTTTGTATTTTTCAAAACCGATTACGCATCGGTTATCCTCATAAACCAGTACTTCTGGTTTTACCGGTTTCCGGTCCGGTCCGGTTCCCTTTTTTTAAAATATAATTTGACATTAGTATAATATTAGACTATTAGATAGCTATATATCAGTATATATTAGTATTAGTTATAAACTATATATTAATATAGCTATATAATACATGATCAATTACATTTTCATTTTTAAGATTAAACTTTTATTTTATAATAATATTATCTTATATATAATTATATTAATAGCATATGATCAAATAGATTACAAATGTGTATATTTAAGATTAACATTTTATGTTATAATTTATAAATTATAATATGAAATTATTTTATATATGATATATAATTATATAATATATATTTCACATATAATTATAAATTATATATAAAACTTATATATTAATATATATAAAACTTATATATAAAATATTATTTTTTATATATTTTTTATCAACCGGTCCGGTCCGGTTCGGTCCGGTCCTGAAAATTTCAAAATGGGAACCGAACCGGTTCCGGCTGGTTTATGAAATATAATAACCGGTTCCGGACCGGACCGATTCAAAACCGAGAAAACCGATTTAGTCCGGTCCGGTTTGAACCGGTTTACCGGTTTTTCGATTTAAATTTACACCCCTAATTACTATCTTTATTCAGATGCATGACAAGAGCTAGCCACCCATTGCCTATAATTGATGAGAATTTAATACACTTAAAACAAAGCTAGCTATCCCAGTTTTTCAACGTGCATTAATATCCTCAGCTACCGAGCACATGGAATCAATCACCATGTATAATTTCTCTTGAAAATTTCATGCATGAACCCCTATATATATATATATATATATCAATTTTATTGTATTTTCGTCCTTTCCTAGCTAATTCATGGTTACGCCGGATGGCCCATGCAGGTTACGTACGCAAGAGATCAAACTGCTTATAATAAATGTCCGGATGATATATATGTATGATTTCTCTATATTAATTATATATATATATATATATATATATTTATATAATGCATTTTTCCGCGCGGCTCATAAATCTTAAAGGCCATGTATTTTTATTTTCTGGAGACTAGACAAGATTTCGTCTACAACCACCTTACTGTTGGACAACATGCCAAAATGCATTTTATGACTAGATATATATATATAAATTTATATATAGCCCTTGATATGTAGCACACTACAATAGAAATGTTTTTTGGACGAAATATTCTAATTTTCGTCTGAAAAAACAAGTTTTCGTTACAAAAAATATATTATTTTTGGTGTAGTTGGCATTTGTTTACCAGAGAAAACAACCTGTCGGACTACAATTTATATATATATATAGTTCGACAACAAGTTGAGTTAAATATTAAGGAAAGTAGTGATCATATTCTAATTTGAGTCGTACGTACGCGGGAGATACATGTTTTATTTCATGTAATTAGTGCCTCTAATTAAAAAAGAACTCGATCTATTAGTTTGAGGCATCAATTAGACATATTTTGTCTGCTGTATAAATGCATCAATAACAAGCTTCTATATATATCATGCATGCAATGTTTAGTTTAAGTTATTCAACTAATCACGATCATTTAGATCAGCAATGAAGGGCTTGATATAAGTATCAATTATATAATATCCTGGCCTGGACTATTACTTCTAGCTGCTACTGAATACTGTGTTTATCATGATCATAAATGGTGCGTGGTCCTCATGACAAGATGATGACTTTAATAATCTGGTCTAGATTTAGCTAGCAAACTTTGGGTCCATCATGCTTGAGGACTACGTCGTACATGCATGCATGCTCATCCGAGTGTCCAGATCATTCCCGTGTGACACTGTAATCTAGCGAACCATTTTCTGTGCACTTCTAATTGGGTGCAGTAGCACCGTACCGTCTCCCGGCCCGTCTGTGCCAGTTTGAGATTCACAGCGCTCAAGATTACGCAACATTTTTTTTTTTTTGATTACCAATATATATATATATATATATGTGATCATGAGCATAATTCTAAGATAAGTTTTAACCAATATAGAGATACAAGGATTATCAGACGAAAATGTCGGCTGCCTATGAATAAGGTAGTACTAGTAGCTATCTTTTTCTTATGCATGTGGTAAATAACCACCTAGCTAGCTAGAATGGAAAATGGTGATGTAAACCATACCTGATCTTCAGCCAAAGGAAACCAGATCCAAGCTGTTTCAGTATACTTTTGATTAGATCACTTGAGAGTTCATGCACGTACGTACTAGTAGGAAGAGCCTAAAGATGGGAAGCCCTAGTCATGTGGGCAGCAAGTGGATGCATGTGAGAGTTGCGCGCGCCTATAGATTTGCACGTCGTTAGGGTTTTCTTTATGTGAATGGCAGTGGCAAGAAGTGGTTTAGCTGTAAAAGACAAATGCGCGCACCAAAAGCGTGATGGTAATTGTAGGGGGTGCATTCGTGCATTTATGTGGCGATCGGTTAGTGGTTGAGACCCATTAAATGCAAAGGCAATGGGTTCCATCTAGTATAAAAATCCTCGTGCCAGTAAAGCTATCATCAAGAGCTAGGGAGTTAAAAGTACTCCTAAATACATTTGAGATGGGTCGTGGCACTAGGAGATCAGTTGCTCTGTTATGCTTACTCTGTCTTCATGTTCTTACAGTGAATGTGATTGCTAGGAATGTAGTGAGTGTGGGTAAGAATGAGAAAGAAAAGTTTCTAAATATTGGGGATGGAGGCGGATTTGGAGGTGGTGGTGGAGGCGGTGGTGGAGGTGGTGGTGGTGGTGGATTTGGAGGTGGGTATGGGGGAGGAGCTGGTGGTGGTGTTGGTGGTGGCTTTGGCAAGGGTGGCGGCATTGGTGGTGGGATTGGTAAGGGAGGTGGAGTGGGAGGTGGTGCTGGTGGTGGCTTTGGTAAAGGTGGTGGCTTTGGAGGTGGAGTTGGTGGTGGTCATGGTGGAGGGTTTGGAAAAGGTGGGGGAGTTGGCGGAGGAGTTGGTGGTGGCATTGGCAAGGGTGGTGGTATTGGTGGTGGAATAGGCAAGGGTGGTGGAGTTGGTGGTGGTCATGGTGGAGGGTTTGGAAAAGGTGGGGGAGTTGGTGGTGGAATAGGTAAGGGTGGTGGCATTGGTGGTGGTCATGGTTTTGGAAAAGGTGGAGGCCATGGTGGAGGTGTTGGTGGCGGAATTGGTGGAGGTCATGGTGGAGGGTTTGGGAAAGGTGGGGGAGTTGGTGGTGGCATTGGTAAGGGTGGTGGTATTGGGGGTGGAATAGGCAAGGGTGGTGGCTTTGGAGGTGGAGTTGGTGGTGGTCATGGTGGAGGGTTTGGGAAAGGTGGGGGAGTTGGTGGCGGAATAGGCAAGGGTGGTGGCATTGGTGGTGGTGGCGGCTTTGGAAAAGGTGGCGGCATTGGAGGTGGTGGAGGCTTTGGAAATGGTGGTGGCATTGGAGGTGGGTTTGGTAACGGCGGTGGATTTGGTGGCGGCATTGGGGGTGGATCTGGTGGTGGGATTGGAGGGGGATTTGGCAAAGGTGGTGGAATTGGGGGAGGTTCAGGAGGTGGGTTTGGAGGTGGCTATGGTGGAGGTGGCGGATTTGGTGGAGGAGCAGGTGGAGGTGGTGGATATGGCGGTGGAGGCGGCTTTGGTGGAGGAGGCGGTGGTGGGATTGGACACCACTAAGCATCAGATTGTGCGGATATAGTAATAAGTAATGAATGTAATAATCATTAGTGTCATGGATTTCTTTTTCCAGCAAGTGAATTATTTTTTTGAATATTTTATAGTTATGTTAGTTGCATCTCTTGCCGGTGAAGACAAGTATGCATGACTACTCAGGTGCTGTAAGTTATTTCTACTTAAAATGTAAAATATAATTTGAAAAATAGCACATCTCGCCATTTTCATTTTTATAATATATTTTTCATGTTTGCCTTTGCATTGCAAATCACAGTATCTAAAGTAAATGAAATATAAATTGTATAAGAGATATACATTTAGAAATACACAAAATATCGGAGTCATATGATATATTTTTGTATCCTCAATATTTCTTGTCATAAAAAAGAAGAAGAAATTACATAAAAATATATTTCTTCTTGAATATTAATTACTGCATATTGAATAATTTAATTAATATAAGGGCTAAAATTACAAATTTTAGAGTAAGAAACAACCATGCTTCTATTAGCGGATGACTAATATAGATTTTGGAGATACCGAATTTTTAAAATCTAATTTTACAGTCTAAAGCGAGAGTGAGAGATTAGCAATATTTATTTATTGAACACAGAATATAATTTGAAAATCTTGTTCTGACAATTATAAAAAATTATAAGAATATTTATATGTCTCTATCTCTCTTTTACACTCTGAATCCAGCTCTTCCATTCATAGTAAGACGTATGTACCTGTCCATCCAAAAGGCACATTGCTATTTACTAATCTATCACCACCTGTGTCTTCTGTTTAAAGGCTGAAGTATGTTCCCCCAAAAGTGGATGAATGATCATATGCATTATGTTCTCCTGGGACACAAATAAACACTACTTTCCAATACATGCAACTTTAAGGACATCAAAAGCCATTATAATGTCATCCATACAACAATTCCTTGTGAAATTAATTACTAGATCTCCAAAATCTTTCTTTGTTTCTTACCTTTTCCAGAGCTCGTCACCATGGGGGAAAAATATGGAGGTGGGGGGCGGGGGGGTGGGAGCTAGAAACATCTTCCCAGAGCTCAAAGAAATTTCTAGGCTTACAACAATGAAAACTGTTCATTCACACAGAAGATCTAACAGGAAAGCAACATTTTTTTAAGAATATATATCAGCAAAATGAAGGAACTTAACACACTTCATAAACACAGCCAAAGGTTTTTTTTGTCAAAAAGAGATAAATGTATAATGGCAACATATTACTCCTTGCGAAGATCTATTCCCGCCTTCTTAGCAACAGCATCCAGGCCATTCTTCTCTATGGTTTTCAATGCCTTGGTTGATAACCGCAGTTTGACATAGCGCTTACCAGCTTCCCACCAGACCCTCTTGTACTGTAGGTTCACAAACTGCAACTTCTTTGTCTTATGATTTGAGAACGAAACCTTGTTTGCTCTGTTAGCCTTCTTCCCAGTGAAGGGACATATCCTACCTGAAGAAACAAGCCATATGTTATGAGATTAGTTCTAACATAAGCCACTCAAATGGTTATCAATTTTAAACACTAATTAATGTTATAACAATCATCAGAAACAAAAAATAAAAGGCAACAATTGATAACACTTCCAATATTAAATCTCTTGATTAACATTAATATAAAGTTACTCAACTCATCTCAGACTTAATCCCGACAAAGTTGGGATCGGCTCAGTGGATCCATTTACAACTATGGCAGATCTCTCTCTCTCTCTCTCTCTCTCTCTCTCTCTCTCACACACACACACACACACACACACAAAATTTCCCCCTAGCATTCCGTCCAAAGATTACCTCTTAGGGGTTGTTTGGATGTTGAGATGGTTTTATTTCATCCCATCTCATTCCATTATACATCAAAACACCACTCAAATATACACTTTTCAATTTCAAGTTTTCAACTTTTTCATCTAATCATTACAACTTTCCCAAACATCCAAACAAAACACAAAAAATAATTCGATTTTTTAAAATCTCAAAACAAAAATAATATTAAAAACTTATATTCTAACAATATTTTAACTTTATAATATTTTTATTCAACCTTCTCACTCTTTTTCCAAACCCCATAAAACATCATAACTCAAATAATTTTATCTATTTACGAACCATGGCACTACTATTCACAAATTTCTCATGTCATCTCATTCACCAAACATCCCCTACTCTAGTATCTTGCATATATCCTCTTTTTTAAGTCCAAGTTCGATTAAAACGCTCTTCTTTATTGGCACATCCGTCGGCCTTTCATGCCCAACATCAAATTTCCCTTTCCCATATTTTTTCACTTAAAAAGGGGCAAACCAATCGCCAGCTTCGAATGAATAATTTTTTTCCTTATCTTTCCTAGAACTTACATTTACCTAAAATAAAATGAAATATAAGTTGAGAGGGAACAAAAAAATTCTACAATGCAAACTATAAACGTACATTACGGGACCGATCACAAATCAAAATTAACTTGGGCATAACACTATCAAACTCGCACATCCACCATTTTTTTACTTTCAACCCATAAATTATCAGCTGAAACATGAATCCATAAACAGTTAAACACAGGGCTCACAACAAAATAGCATTGTTCTTCTATTTTCAAATTCCAGGTATGCAAATGTATGTGCTCGTATGAGAGTTGGAATAATAGCTACTTGCTGTATGTAAGATTTCAGGGAAAACAAAGAAAGAGAATTCTTACGGGCAACAATAGGTTGAAGAAGATGAGGTGTGGAATGGGTGGAGAAGGGTTGGACAGCGTCACGGTGGTTGTGCGAGATTTTGAGGCCGCCCAATTGCGAGGCCACGAACCCCAGCTCCGACACCGCCTTGGCCCTCCAAGACGGTACTGACAACGATCTCCTTAAATTACAACAATCTGTTCTAAGTACGCAAAAAGTGTTTCCAGAAAACACTCCCGATGTTGCCAATACCGCCGACGCCATTGATTCGACCTCTTTCGAGGATGTTTTCGGGATACAAAGAGGTAATTTGAACTGAGGTCGGAATGGATAACGATAAACGACTGATTGCCAGATTACATTGGAGCCTCTGGTTCTTTTTTTATCGGTGTGGGAAAGCCTTAACGTGCACCGCGGATGTAGTGGATGTTAACCTACTGGACAGTTTGTATGGGCCGCTGAGACGGATGCCCAGTCCACCACGTGAGCCCAGATCAAACTTCAATTTATTTAACAACAATGCTACAATATATTTTAAGTGGTTTTATAATTACTTAAAGTTATTTAAAATATGATTGATATATCAACCAATGTGACTGAAATGAAACATTCAAGAATGACGAACATCATTTTTTTTTTCATTTAATATAACCTTGAGAGATGTTAATGTAACAAAAGATATTTGATCATGTTGCAATTTCGAATGTCCTCTCTTCAAGTTAGAAGGAGCAAGATCATCTCCAAGATAATCCACAGGATTATCATCACTAGTGCAATTCTACAAATTATCTACAAATTCATGTTTCACAAGAATCTTCAAATTCCAGCATCTACAAGGTTAAAAACTTGACAAGAAGTTTGCTTGAATGAAAATTTCGAAAATAATTTTTTCACTAGAGTTTGGACTCTCTATGTAGTCCACCCAAATCCTAAGTTTATATTAGGGCTGTACAGGAACTGGCTGGACCGACCACCTTCGACGTGGACCGGCCGTTTGATTCAGGAACTAACCGAAAGTGGTAAAGAACCGGTCGGCGGGCGAGAGGATTTGAAGGAAAACCGACGTCGGCAGTTCGATGCCGGTTTGAACCCCTGGGAAACCATTGAACTGGCCGATCCCTTATTCTTCTAAATATATGTCTTAAAAAACGGCGTTGTTTCACTTAAATTAGTGACACGATGACGTTTTTACTCGTAGAAGTTAAAAAAAAAAAAAAANATCAAGTGAGATACTTGTAGTGTTACAAGCCAGATTTAGTTAATTCAAGGATCTTGCAAGTGTTTCTAAATTAGTCATAATGCACAAAATTTCTATAGTGAATTTTAGGTGGTGACTTACACCTAAACTGATTTTAGATTTTGAAAACATTATTCAAATAAGTCTTCATTTTGGTATCAAAATTTTTAGTTGTTTGATTGGTTGATATTTATTGATTTAAATATTCTAATCAATTTAGAATACACCTAGATATTCACCCCCCTTTTAAGTATATTTGGAATCTAAACTACTGATTTTTCAGGCTGAAATGATTTGATCCTCTCTTCAACCCCTAATGGCAACCAAATTGAGGAAGACAAATCTAAACGGTTAGAAACCCTAAATTATTATTAATAATAATAACAATAATGAAAATTCTCGATAAATTGAACAAGAAGTGGCACAAAAAAGAAGAAAAAGATGATGCTACTACGACACGGGGTCGTACATTTCGGCAAAGAGTTTGGCAGTGGAGTTGAAGGGCAAGATAGGTGTATGGAATCGTTGGGGGGTGAACAAGACTCCTGAGCCATTCACTTCCTTGATTAGGAGGGAAGATTCTCTTCCCCTTTGTGTCTTCCAGTTCCCACTCCTCTAATGGATCCTAACTTGCTTGATAGACTTAGGTGTTGTTTAGACAGTGAGTTGAGATAAGATGAGATGAGTTGAAATAAAAGTTTAAAATTGAATAAAATATTGTTAGAATATTATTTTTTAATATTCTTATTATTTTAAGATTTGAAAAAGTTGAATTATTTATTATATTTTGTAAGACTGTGCATCCGGATCTGGATCCGGGTATTCGGCCAGATCCGGATCCTGGTCCAGATTTTAAAAAACAGGCGGATATCCGCCCGAATAAACCGGATTGAAATCCGGATATATATCTGGATTTGGATCCGGATATCCGATTTCAAATCGGAAATCTGGATTTTATACCTTTTTTTATTAAAAAAAAAATTAAAAAACTATGTTTTTACACTTTTAAAATGCTTTTCTTTTTTTTTTTTTCAAAAAAAAAGACTTTTTAACACTTTTTAAAAGGGTTTTTCATCTGGACCAATATCCGGATTTTATACCATGTTTTTATATTTTTTTAAAATAAATATGTTTTTAACACTTAAAATGCTTTTAAAAAAAAAAAAACTTTTTAAAGCTTTTCAAAAGGCTTTTTTATAGGCTTTTATGTTTGTTATTTTTTATAGGCTTTTATGTTTGTTATTTTTTATAGGCTTTTTTTTGGCGTGTGTTGGTTGTTGGGTGCCGAAGAGTTTCGAACGGCAATTCTTCCTTTATTAGGCCTGAAAAAACACAAAATAAAACCTAAAAACACTAGATAAGCAAAAAACGGAGAGAGGGAGGGAAGGAGTGATGGGGGAGGGAGCCTAAGCTCCCACCCTCTCTAGCCGATTCTGAAAGTTAGAGGTTTAGGGAGAAGGCAGTTGAGTCCAGTTCTGTTCACATCATATGAAGCCTGCAAACAGGGACGTTCATTTGATTTCATCCTGAGTAATGCTATTATATATTCTAATTTAAACACCTTATTTTATCTTTTAGACACGACACCATAAAGTGATGTCGCATGATTTATTTAAAAAAAATATTCAAAATAAAATTAGGTTGGAAAATACCAAAAAAAATAAAATAAAATAAAACCCTATGTTAATATCGTATTTCGACTGCCTGGATAAAGGTTCTAGTAACTTGAGCCAGGGTCTTCACCTGCGAACACAAATGAGAAAATGGGCCGGAGTGGTCTGGGGAGCCTCTAATGCTTAAGTTAGTCTCTTCGTGTGTATAATAATGGCTGGAGCATCCACCAATTAGAGAGAATTTCTCGTACCTTGGAGCAGGCTTTTATACGTGGTCTCTGAGGGATATTTTGTACCCCATGTCAAGGTGTTCACGTCATCCTCCACAGTAGCTTCCAATCGGGGCCTTTAATGCTACGCAGGACTTGGGTGGCACCATTAATGAGGCATAGCTCTCGAGTAGAGCCTTGACTGTGGATGATCGAAGCTGCTGCTTTTCAGGTTTGACGTTAGAAGATGGAGGGTTGTTCCTGCTCGTCGTCTTGCCAGCGCAGATCCTTAAATGCTAGGGCCCGTTTTGAGCCAAACCCCATCTTGCATGCCAACGTGGATCCTTAAATGCCGAACGTTGTTACGGGGTGTCAGGGTTGGCGTGTCTTGTCTGTTCCCATCACTGTAGTTTCCCACGCGATGTGCCTATTTATGGCTAACAAACTGCGTGGGCCAAATTCCTTCTGCAACTCTAGGGACATAGGAAGATGGGGTCTGGATCGAAACGGGCCTTGGTTTTTTGCTCAAGCCCAACTCATGGGTTCAAGTTGGAACAAGAGAAAAGGAGTTCTTCATGAAACCAATTCAATTATTTGACACGAATAAGCATAAACCTCAATTGTTGAAGTGTAAAACTATAGAATTGTTCCTTGTAAAATTGATATTTTGTATTGTGATGTAAACAATGTAATATGTAGTAATATTGTGTGTATTGATGTCTATTATTATTTATTTTGTTTTATAAAAGTTTGAATGGGCAACACGAGTTTTAAAATACCTATAAAAATGTTTATTATATAAAAAATAATGAACATAAAGGCTATAAAAAAAGTCTTTTAAAAAGTGTTAAAAAAATTTAAAAAAAAAAAAGAAAAAAGAAAATCGGGTATGAGATCCAGATATCCGTTTACAACACAAATACCTAGTTTTCAAGCCAACTGAAATCTGGATATTTGCCCGGGTTTTAACCGAGTCTACCAGGGCAGATATCCGCCCATTTTAAAAAGTCATATCCGGATCTGGATAATCCCGGATATTTGGATGTGGATGCAAACCCCTAATAAAAATAAATAAAGTTGATGACTACTGGCAGCCCATATAAATTATAATAATGTGCTAGTCATAAATGGATTATACAAAAATAATCCCAAAAATTAACGTGATTTTATGTAATCCGTTAGATATATTTTTCAATAAAAGTAATTTTAGATCACATCAAGCTCCTCAATTGGTATGATTACTTTTGTGTAATTTTTTTATAGCTAAAGTATTTCTTTAAACGATCATTTTACACCCACCGACACTTCCACTGAGACGACCAAATTTTTTTTTCATACATTTTTTAATTCCCTTATACATTTAAAAAAATCATAAAATTATTAAAAAACACTATCTTAATCATTAAATGAAAATAAAGTAATTGGAACCCACTCTCGGCGGAATGTCTCAGTAGTAGTAGTATTTTCTTCTCTAAGGTCTGGTTTAGTTTGGTAGATGATCTTATATAATCATTATAACTTTCTCAAATTTCTATACAAATATAATAAATAATTTAATTTTTTTAAATTTTAAAATAAAAAAAAATTAAAAATTAATATTCTAATAATTTTTTATTCAACTTTTATTTCATACCTAAATAATTATAACGGTTGAGGATAAACAAAGGACAGAATTCTGGTGCATGGCGGCTTTCTTGAATAAATGCAAGGTATATCGTTAGGATGTCTATAAAATCGTGTCCTAGCTACTACGTATGACCACAAGAAGTTCCTACGATACCACAAGGGCTCGCGCTGCACAGCACAGGGCAGAGGTCCGAGGCACTGAGAACTGAGATGGTGGGAGGAAGAGAAAATAGGGGTCACGTTCTGGCACTAATTCTGGTGATGCTGCTGATAGTATTTGTACACAACACAATTCAGTGTGGATCAGCAACTGCTTCGATCCATGACAACGGCGCTGCTCTCATCAATAACCACACCTCCGTGGCCATGGACGAGCCTGACCTTTCAATATTCCATTCCGAAATTAGCCGAATGCTCGGTACTCCAATGTATGTAACTCCAAAACTGGGTCCCGCAGATCGGTTGCCGACGGCTGCGGCCGTATTAAAAGTAAAAGATATCCTAATTGCCTTCCCGGTAGAGATGGTCGTATAAAGGATACGTGTGGACAGCACAAGCGCAATTGCCTTAGATAAATGTTTATTTCAATTCTATTTATGTATTGCTCTTCGTAGACAATGTCTCGGATATCCTTTATTTTGTCTTCTTTGTTTCTTTTTATCCTTTCCCGTTTATGTGATCGTTCAGTTCAAATGTGAGTTGCGTTCGTTGGTCGTGGGTACTGGAAATATTATTCCTCTATATGAAATAAAAAGAATATGAGTATTTTTGTGTGTTAATATTATTAATAATAATAAAAAGCTCCGCTAAAGTAGTTTGGACAAAATATATACAAGATATTCTTCAGTTAATTTTTATTTTTTATTCCTTACCACTAACATGTAGGTTGGCTTGATGACTCACATGTGGATCGATTTTATGTTGTTTATTAAATTTGCTTTTTTAAAAAGAAAAATTTAAATGGGTGACTCTATTCTAACCATCCGATCCACATGTACGTTGACCTTTTGTCATGGATTAGAACATCTTCATTAGTTTGGCTAAATGCATTTTCAACTATTATCACACTTTTTTGTATTTGTCTATTCTATTTAAATTCAATCTCCATATTGGATTAGTCATTCACTCTCTATATAATAAAAAAATATTATTAAATTAATAATTTTTTTATTTAATTTATTTGTATCACATTTTATAATTCTATCAATTTAATATTAATAATAATTATATTCTAATTAAATTAATATTAAAAAAATAATATTTTCCAGTTGAATGCTCGCATGTATACATCTGTCAAGGACTGAACTTTCTATGATCCATTGATCTTATTTCTAATTGGGTGCAAGCTTACACCGTATATATAAGTCTGTAATGGGTACTCATGTTAATTCAGTGTATTGCACATATATATATATCATAATAATTATGTCGACGTCGCTGAATAGGATTGGCTAGTCATGCGTAATTTCCTGGTGACATCAGTCAGATTTTGCACAGAATATTGGTTGAGCTTTTGGAATCATGGACTGATGCAAAGCTTTTGCATTTTTTTATTATTAGAATTTCAATGAATCTGAGCAGAAGTACATGGATTGCTTTGTACAAGTTGGGGTTAGGTTTTGAAAGGTTGCCACCTCCAAAAAGAATGGTCCAAAGAACAGTACTGTTACACCCATTATTTCTCATTCCTGTTCATGATTTGCTTTATTATTTCAGTGGTATTGTCTTTTTCATGTTTTGTATCCTCCTCCAAAATTCAATACTCTCTGGTGATCTTGGCCGTGTTTCCATGTTAATCATAGCAGATTAGTGCACTTCAACTTTTCCCACTAAAATCTGAGGCCTCTATTAATTTGTTGAATACATATATCTTTTCTGAACCACAATTAATATTAATTGTCTCGATCATCCAGCTTGTATGTACAAATTACAAGAAGTTCTACATCCTGTGGATGCATGACGGCTTTATCGGTACGTAACAACACACAGTCCTTGTACGTCCTCCATTCCTACGTTACCACAAGGGCTTGCGCTGGACAGAACAACACAGAGGTCTGAGGCACTGAGAATGAAGATGGTGGGATGAAGAGAAAAGAGGGGTAAATTTTGGCACTAATTCTGGTGATGCTGCTAATAATATTTGTGTACAACACAATTCATTGTGGACCAGCAATTGCTTCGATTCATGACTACACCTCCATGGCCATGGACGAGCCTGGCCTATCAATGTTCTTGTAAGTAGGTTTTTCCTACTATCAGCTTGTACAACAAGTCCACAAGGGACCAATGGGGAAGTAAGTGAGAGAGCCAAGCCCAACAACCTTCTTCTAAAAGGAGTCAGTGGGTCTCTACAGAGTACTCGGCCCATGAGTAAAACCCACCCAGGAAGTATACGTTACATTAATGACGCTGCCCTAGAAGTCACGCTGCATTAAAGGATTCTGACTAAGCGAACAATTGAAGTGATAAGGACTCCCCAAAGCTAGGTATGAGTTGTCCCCACCTGGAAACCTAGTATAAAAGCCTACCCTCAAGTATGAAAAAGTCTCTCTGATTCATTTAAACTCACTTACAAACTACTAAGGATATGTTCTTACTTTAGCATCGAAGATTCTTCGGTCTCCACCAAAGTCTCCCATTCTCCGTGTTTTCTTAAGTATGCAAGTGAAAAATTTATGACCCAAGTTGCTAGAACCAGACCCAAAGGTGTTTGAAACACAACGTTAATAGTGGCATTATCTGTGGGATCTTTATAGACTTCATGTGTCCTTCATATCTTGCAACAACCTGTTCTTAGATAACTCGGGGATAACAAGACACAACTTCAACAAATATGGAAATAAGGCTCACCAAGATGGAACAACCGGTAGAAAAACTAACTACAGAAGTGGAGACCCTTCGAAAGGAGAACAAGACGCTTATACTAGCCACCAACAGGCTAGAGAAGGAAGCATAACCAAGCAACAGCGAGCACGTAAAGTCCAGAAACACAATAAAGGTAGGTGACACGGAGGAAGAAAGAAAAAACATATAGGACGAGCTGTGTAAGCTTAAAGGGAAATACGAAGAAATAGCGATGAAGATGGGCACATCGTCATCTGCAGACCAACTGCTCATCAGTACAGGCCTACCCTACAATGAGGAGGTGATGGTTGTGCCCTTACCATCAAAGTTCTAAGTTTCCCTCATGGGCATGTATGATGGGGCTAGAGACCCCATTGAACACCTGGAAACCTCCAGAACTCACATGATCCTGCACGACTTTTCAGGAGAAGTGGCTTGCAGAGCTTTCCCGTTGACCTTGAAGGCATCAGCAAGAGTATAATTTGGGTCTTTGGCACCCGGGTCCATAGACAGCTTTAGGGAGCTAGCCCGCCTGTTCCTCACACAGTTTATGGCAAGCAGGAGAAAAGGATGCCCCACAACGTAAGTCCACACCATCAAGCAAGGGGAAGATGAAAGTTTGAAGACATACTTATCTAGGTTTAACAAAGAATGCATGACTACAAAAGACCAAGACGACAAGATAATTTGGGCAACGCTTTTAGGAGGAGTGTTACGTGAGTATCACGTGCAGGAATTGAAGCCAAGGGATGGCGAAGTGCATATGGTCCACACCCCTGGAACGCCGAGTACCTACGAGAGTTTTATTGCTAAAAATTTTATGACTTGTAATTTACATTTCTATGTCAATAGTGTAAATTCTATTAATGAAAGTGTGGCTTTTCAAGAATAAAACATGTCTCGCCTAGCAATATCTCGACTCTTTACTCTAACAACATAATCTCCATCAATGTAATCTTAATTAACGTAGTCTCCATTACCATGTCTCCATCACCGAAATCTCTACTTACCTCCCCGCGAGGCACCAAATGGATGTGTTACGTTTAAAGTTGCTTTATCCCTCTCACGGTCGAGAGCGAACCAATTTCAGCTACTAGACATTTACCTTCCTCCTAAGCATCAACATACGATAGTGGGTCCAGTCCCAAACTTCCTGTTAACTTACCTCCCCACGAGGCCCTAAAGGGCGAGATGTGCCTTAAGGCCATCTCATCCTTCTCGTGATGGAGAGCGAGTCCAGCACCATGATTTTCTGGCAACTAATCTCGACCTCCGCCACGACGAAGACTGGAATCAACATCAGCCTGATACAACACTTACCTTTCATGTGATGTCAAGGGCGAGAGTGGGTTTAGTCCCAAACTGTCTGACTACTCACTTCCCCATAAGGGCTAAAAGGTGGGTAGGCGGCCCAACCTCTCTCACCAGGACAACGGCTCTAGCCTCTCTACTGCTTGACAAACATATCCCACCCCCATCACGGTGAAAAGCAGACCGACTGCTCAACTGTTTGACACTTGCCTCCCGCGAGGTACTAAATGGATGAGTTACGTCTGAAGCCTACTTTATCCCTCTCGCAGTGGAGAGCGGACCAGCCCTTGGCTGCCGACACTTACCTTCCTCATGAGCATCAACAGGGGGTGTGGGTCTAGTCTCAAACAGCCTGATAACTTACCTCCCCACGGGACTCCAAAAGGTGAGATATGCCTTAAGACCATTTTTTCTCTCCCGCAACGGAGAGCGGGTCCAACCCATCAACTTTCTAGCAATTTACCTCGATCTCTGCCACAACGAAGAGTGGGATCAGCTCTGGTCTGACCCAACACTTACCTTCCTTATGATGTCAATGGGTGGGAGCGGGTCCCATCCCAAACTACCTACAACTTACCTCCCCATGAGGATTAATAGGTGGGTAAGCGGCCCAACCTCCCTCACATGGGAGAGCAGGTCTAGCCTTTTGGCTACCCAATAATGTACCTCACCCCATCATAGCGAAGAGCGGACCGACTTCTTTAGACATCTGATAAATTACCTCCTTAGGGGTACCAAAGAGGCGAGCTTAGCTTAAGGCATCCTTACCCCTCTCCCGATGGAGAACAAGTTTAGTTTTTGGACTCCCCGACATGATTCCTGGGATGCCATCTCCATCAACGGAATGCCAAACGAGCAACGCCTTGCTCCTTCTTCACCAAATAGAAAGCCAAGCGACTAATGCCTCACATCTCCAAAAAATTAGCTTAGGTTTGCAAATTTTACACTCGTAGATCGAGGATGAGTTATATTAACTTGTTTATTTTTTCCAGCAGTATATTCGACGTCTCATGCTTGCCTCGCAGCGAAGAGTGGACCGACTTCGCAACCATCTGGCAAATTACCTCCTCGAGGGGTCCAAAGGTGCGGGCCTAGCCTAAGGCATCCCGACCCCTCCTCGGTGGAGAGCGAGTTTAGTTATTCGACTACCGACATTACGTCATCTCCAACAACGGAATTCCAAACAAGTAGCATCTCAAAATCCTTGCCGGACTCCTCCTCCACCAAATGAGAAACCAAGTTTTCAAGATTCACACTCGTAGTTGCGGATGAGTTTTATTAACTTACTTAGTTTTTCCAAAGCTAATAAACATCTCCTACCTACCTTTTGGCAAAAAATGAGAGAACTCATCAACTGCGCAGCGACTCATGGCCCCCAGGGAGACCAAAAAGGAGGGCTTAGCCTAAGGAATCTCCGCCTCCCTCTCAGCGGAATATTGGCCCGTTCTCTCCACTACACAACATAGGCTGTTGAGGCGCCCCGCTGTCCAAGTCGAAGGCAACAAATCGAGACAACCCGTGCCAAAGATCGAAGTGCCCAATTCTCGCCTTCTAGTCCTTCCCAGTGATCCACAATGAACACCACCAACTATTTTACGCCCTGCTCAGAAAATTTCAAGTTAGTAACGAAGGAAAATGCACCAAGAAAGCTTAAAGGGAAATATGACGAGTCGATGGCTGACCTCAGAGAAGAACTCCCTAAGCCTCCTAGCCTTTTCTTGGACATGGTGAGAGCGACCCCCGCCTACTGCCGGCCATGGGGCAACATCCCCCCCTCTCCTCAGAAGGGTTCTTGAGGACAATGCCATCACCCCTTGATGCCTCAACACCCACCATGAACTCTGCAAGTGATGTACCTCCCCGACCTTCACCTTCATGAAACTACTGGAGCCTCGCTAGTCGGTTGGAAGAATGGCCATTGGATGATCAGCCCGAACTTCCTGAAGAGAATCAAAGCTGCTCGCCTCTCATAGGGAAGAAGAAGAAGGCACGGTGTGAGGAGATGGTACAGTAACCACCACTTTCTTTGACGACAACAGTTTTGGCCACTGAATGAGCACCACAACAGAAGATTGGCCCTGAAGGGGAATTGGCGTTTAGTCAGAGTCGGTTTTGGCAAGAGACTCCCTCCAGAGTTTCTTCCCCTTCCCTTCCACCGGTGGGCTAAGGGAATGTCTACAAACTTGAGGCACAGTCCCCTGCATCAGTACGTTCTGGTTAGCAAAATGGATGCTGGCTAGAGGAGGCAAATATCGTCAAAGGCTGCCCTTATCCAATAGGGCCTTGAAAAAAACAGTGTTCGGTTAGGCTTTCACCTAAGCGCGAACGTCCTTGATTCGACTCACTTCCTTGGGAGTCGCCGAGGATTTAAGGCTCTTGTTATCACCAACGACCCCTCAAATGGCGCAAACCAGGTAGTCACGCCGGTTGACCTGCCCGACCGAGTACTCTCACCCCCTACAAGACAAGAAGAAAGCACCAACTCCACCCCTTTACCCTGTTATACTGCAACTCCAAACGAGTCAACTCTTGAATGAGCCTGGAGCTGCATGTGTTGCCACTCTGCTTCAGAAAATTGCAGCTAAGGAGGAACTCACGAGTTGTGAGATCAGGGTAGTCGGAACCTAATTCCTCCATCACTCGCCACCAAATGACGCAACATGATACCATGATTCTCCATGCATTTGGGTGGAGTTAGGCAGGTGCCAAAAGTAGGTAGTCCAGCACACCACAAACTGGATGGCAGAAAGGTAGCCTAAGGCCTCTGGAAAACATGCTAGGGTACACAACCACCTTTAACTTGTATCCTTATGAGTCACAACGTCTTCGTTGGGGGACGGCACCTTAAACCTACGATGCCAGACACCTTGTAGGTTGCCCTCAACGACTCCAACTCACTAGAAGTCACTACCGACTATCACGAGAACCCATCAAATCTTTGTGACTTGTGTGGACCAAAATTGGCAAGGAGAAGGTTCATCTTATAAAGAAAACTTTGTCTTGCCTTTCTGTTTGTTGACTGTGAAAAAGACAAGAAAGAAAAGATTGAGGCTTTTTTGAAATAATTGGCTTTCTTTGGTTTTTTAGAAAGAGTTAGGGCCACTTGTCAAAAAGTGACTATTCCCCAATATTATTAATAACCCTAACTTTTGGCGGAGAAAAATTGTGATTACTGATCAAGCATCTGGGGATTACAAAAAAGAAGCCTAGCATGCAAAAAAAGACCAAACCAAAGCAGAAACAAAAGCAACAAAATAAAAAATACCGAAACTAACTAAAACGAAGCGAAGGCATCCCGAAGTCGTCCATGCGAATAAGCGCTCACAGCACTCGGGGAGTCTCCGTCAAATGGGAAAAAACTGATCGACACCAGAAGCCCCTTGCTTCGCCAACCAATCTGCAACTTTATTTCCCTCACGAAAAATATGACAAACCAAACAATTCATGGTACTCATAATGTCAAGAATTTCCTTCCAAAAATCCTCCAGGTACCATACCCCACATCTTTTACTCCTCCACCAAGAAATGACAGTAATAGAATCAAGTTCAATTTCCACATAATTGAGAAATAAAGATTTACAAACCTGGAGCCCGTGAATGAGAGCTAAGAGCTATGCCTGGTTATGAGAACCTGTGCCAATGAAAGAAGAAAATGCTTGTATTAAAGTACCATGATCATTTCGAATAATCCCACCCACACCTGAGGTGTCCGAGTTACCTAAACTACTAGCATCTGTGTTCAGTTTAACCCAACCAGCCGGTAGACGTTGCCAAGCAATAACTTTGCATCGCCGTACGAGAGGGAGCGCAGGCTAGACGTTCAAGCTCTCTAGTACCTGTAAGTCAAAACAAGAAATGTGAGCACTATTATGCATATCACGACATATAAGACTAATCCACTGACAAACAGAATGAATACGACCAGTGGCAGATTCAAAGTGTCCCTCCATGCTCGCCAAACAACGCCTATGCCAAATTCTCCAAGTAAGGACAGTTGGAATAATCCCCACAAATATGCCAACTTGAGACGATGATTTCGCACGGTGAAACCAAGTCTGCACCGTGTCTTTCCAATTGCGGCCAATTAGAATACCAAAGATAGCTCCAAAATAACGCCAAACCGCATTGGCAATTCACCTGCAAACAAAACATGATTATGATCTTCATAGTGACCGTTAGCACAACAATCACAACGAAAAATAATAGGAATGCTAATACGGTGAAGATGATGATCCACACTCAAGGCCATACTCCAAACTTTCCACATATTGATGGACATTTTAAGAGGAAGATTCTTATGCCATATCCAAGAATGCCCTTCAAGAGTGACTCCCTTGATACGAACACAATCCCAAGCCGACTTGGTGAAAAACAGGCCGTTATCATTTTTGGTCCAAAGCAGCATATCTAGACCTAGTTTATTTTTACAAATATCCTCTAAGATGCCGTCAAGATTGTCCGGGCCCACTAACTGAATAATAAGATCCACATCCCAACTATTTGATAATTTGCAATCTTTAACTTTAAGAAAAGAATTACCCACAATTTGCATATCATTAAATAAAGGACCGCCACATTAATGGCGCCACTCCCCGAACTCTACACTGCATTAATGACGTCGTCCAAAAAGCCATGCCACATTAAAGGATTTTGACTAAATGAGCAATTGAAGTGACAAGGACTCCTCGAAGCCAGGTATGAGTTGTCCCCACTCAGAAACCTAGTATAAAAGCTGACCCTCAGATACGAAGAAGTCTCTTTTATTTCTCTAAGCTCACACACAAATTACTAAGAAGATATACTAACATTAGTATCAGAGACTCCCCAACCTCCACCAAAGCTACCACTCTCCGTGTTTTCTTAAGTTTGCAGGTGAAAGAGTCAAGACTCGAGTAACTAGAACTCAACCCAAAAACATATGAAACACGATATTAGCAGTTTGATTCTGAAATTAGCCGAATGCTCGGTACTCCCATGTATGTATCTCAAAAAAGAAAAATGCTGGATGTAATCGGCTGAGGGAAGAGCGGGGGAATCATGTCCCACACGGCATAAATGAAACGGCACCATTACATTCAGTTTGTCAAAACGCCTCATCTCGTCTCATTTTCGTCTACCCATTACCTCCATTCTCCATCACCCAAGAAGGTGGAAAAGCATGGAAAGCCCACCATAACAAATTATTTAGGAAAGATAAAAAACACGAAGAGCATGAACATGTTTTATTTGTCAGACAAGCATTACAAAAAAAGCCATCAACTCACAAATCTATATTCTGAAAACCTACAAAAATCAACTGATTCTGGGAAAAGGTTCAAAAATTCATGGGATTTCATGGTACAGCATGGTGCAATCTTCTCGACAACATAATCCCAACTAAATTAACAAACCCTTCTGCCAAATTCCTTACAAACGATCAGATCGGCCCCTTTTCAGTGAACCTTGGATTTGCATAAAATTGTTGGAAATGATTAATTGAACCCATCAATGACTTCTTCTATAAAAATACACATTTTCAGAGAACTCCTTTGCAGTGACAAAAATCGAAAAAGCCATTGGACTGCATTCTACTAATTAGAACCCAGAATCAAAGCGACGAAATATAAAAAGAACATTCTACAAATTCCCTTCAATTAATAAATAAAGAATTATGAAATAAAAAAAAAAGAAAAGAAAAATCAATGAGATAGGCCGATTATCGCATCATTTTCCTTTTTCTTTGAAATTCTTTTCGATTTCTGATATTGGATCACACAATCATTTGCTTTCGGTGTCCTTTTTCTCTTTCCTTTTCGTTTTTGAGTTTCGGGGAAGCCCTACAGAGTTTGGGCGTTGGTTTCTCTCCTTTCATCCGTTTACTTCTTCTTCAATATTTTTTTAATATATATTTTGACGTGGCATTAGTTGATTACATCGCGATTACCCATTGCGGTTGTGCAGAGAAGAACTGCTCAAAAAATTGTGTTTCGCGGACCGGTTTCCTGTGGCCGCGGCCGTACTAAAAGAAATCCTACTTGCTTTCCCGGTAGAGATGGTCATATAAAGGAGACATGTGCAACGTACCAGCGCAATTGCCTTAAAGAGCCGTGCTACACAACTACATACTGTTCATGCAACCTATGCACTCCGGCCTACGTGGCTCTTTACTTTTTTTTTTTTTTTTTTTTTAAAGCGAACATGCTGAGAAGTACTTTTTGGTCCCTGAAGCTTCATTTCAATCCCCCCCCTCCACGGCGTTCTTCTCTTCTCCAGAAATCCTAGAGAGAACTACCAACGAAAGCATTCCAGCTCGTCCATCTCTGTTAGAAACTGCAACCCATGTGATAAAAGCTGAATCCATCTTGCTGAAAGCTAAATCCATCTTTCTTTTCATTTCTTTACTGTGTTCCTCCTTCTCGTGCCTTTCTCTCCGTCAAACGCAAAATCAAGTCTTCACGTGCGTGCTTCTTGCAATGAAAGAATTTATCACAACCACCAACTCTGTAGAAAAATAAGAATTTCATTCCTCAATTTCATTTGTATCATCAATTCATTACGCTTAAATTATAAAGACACTAATCCTACTCAAGCTACTAACCTACAGATTCCACAATCATCGCAATGAAACTGCCCTTTCTCAGTCTGAGATTAGTTAAAATAACAGCTTGCATCAATAAAAAGAACACAAAGAAATAACAATCAAGGGACATAAACTCAAGTGCCAAATACTTGCTATGGATACAAATAAAATACAATAAAAAAAAATCTTTATTTTCCCCATTCAGGTAGTTGAATCTAAGATAGCATGATTACGTTGTCATCATATAATTTGCAAACTTCGATGAAATACTCCCCCATATTGACGACCCAGTTGGTACAAACTTGAGCAACCTAGAATAGGAAGAGAAGTATCATTGAAACAGTTTTTGTTGTTACAAGCAACGGAAGTCATCCCATCTTCCCAATTCGGGAAACTATTTCCTTTACCTTCGTCGCCTTGCCTTCCTTCATTCCTTTTTGAGCTTTCTCTGTAAATCTCTCTCCAAGACCAATGGAAGGCTCAGCCAACGAATGCCTCTATTTCGGGAAGATGGGCTACGGGTACATTGCCTCACATTTCCCATTGCTTACACATTCATTGACTTTGGCTTTTTGTTATAAGAATTGACGCGGGGAGTCGATGTTTTTGACAATTTTCCTGGGTGGGGTTTTTTTGGGTTAGATGCAAGCATTACAGAAGGAGATGCAAGAAATTCGATAGGATTGAACATCTTTAAAAAAAAAAAAAAAAAAAAGCTCATTTACGGGGAAGGATCTTGTGAAGAAAGCGGTGTTCATGCTTGTTGATTCCAATGACCTTCCAGTAACCGGCACCAGTTGCTTTGTTGGATCGTTTCCCATTGGGATACTTGGCTTCCCATGTGCTGAAGAAGTACCTCTCTTGCTCTAACTCTCTGGGCTCATCATGGACAGCCTGCATGTGTAGTTGGATGATGGAAGAGAGAACATGCGAAAGTTTTCTTCCTCTTTGTTTGCTCGAGGCTGGTGGCCGTGGTGATGAGCAGGAGGTGGCGCTGTTGTTGCAGGGTGAGAGGTCTCTGAAAAATCGAGGGTGAGAGGATTGAGGGAGAACGAGGGTGAGACTGAGGGAGGACTGAAGGCAAAATGTCTGTGAGGGAGAAGAGGGAGAATGAAGTAAAGAGTCACATGGGGAAGAACCAGGTTCGGTGACGTCAGGAGTGTGGAGTGTGATTAGGAACTGGAGGTTGAGTACAGTTTCCTGCCTTAAATAAATGAATTAATTTTGTATCATCCTACACACCACACATCATAATTTTTTTTATTTTTTTTATTTGTTTCTCTTATTAAATGTGTATTATATGGATGATGAATAAAAAAATATAAATGTTTCAAGAAGAGTAAAATTAAAAAAAAATAAAAAAAAATAAAAAACACATTGGTATGTGATGTGTAGGATGATGCATAGCAATATTCTAAATAAATATTTATTTCAATTCACAAGAAGATGCACACGAGTATGACGTGGCGTGCATTCTACCAAGTCAGCACCTGTTTTATAACAAAAAGAAGTAAAAGAAAGGAAAGAAGAAAAACACGAAGAAGAAAACAGATGCTCTGAGAAACCTATATCCTCCATCTTCGTTGATTTAGTGTGCGATACCCAAATAAAGTGTTCTCATTTGGGTGGTGTTATGTGCGAGAGTTCCAGAAGCTTGTTATTCGGTGTTGGTCTGAGGGTGTTTAAGTGATGTTGTTTAAGTTTGCTTTTAATTGTTTGCATTTCGTTGATTGAGTCTTTGTAAGTGGGCCGAAAGGCTAGTGGGTAGTTATTGAGTCTCTGTAGTCCGTTTGAGTCAGTCTGTAATTACTGGGCAATGCCCACGTTGTGTAATGGTCAGTTATCACCTGGCCTATTTATGTTTGTTACCATTCAATCAAAAGGCACGGAAAAGATTTATTCAATTAAAGAAATCTAAATGAGGCCTGGTAACCTCGAATTACCATCTATAAATTCAATTACTTGATTACAACATTTTTTTACAGATATAACAGGTGGCTTTTCTGTTTCTCTATTTCAATGTTCTCCGTTTCTGTTCCAGATCCTAAAGGTCGGCCCACCTCCAACACAATCATTAGATCCTTCACGGAGAAGAAAGAAGACGAGGTTCATTCTTCACGACCCAGATCTAAAGTTCGGCTACACTCCGAGGAAGAAGACGAGGCAGGCTGCACTCCTACATTTGATAATTTTATCTCCCCGCATTCCACGAATCTTACTTTTCGTTCTACTTATGTATTGCTCTTCGTAGACAATGTCTCGGATATCTTTTTCTTTCCTTTATTTTTTAGAAGTCTTGGATATCCTTTATTTTGTCTTCTATGTTTCTTTTTATCCTTTCCCGTTTATGTGATCGTTCAGTTCAAATGTGAGTTGTGTTAGTTGGTCGTGGGTACTGGAAATATTATTCCTCTATATGAAATAAAAGGAATATGCGTATTTTTGTGCATTAATATTAATAATAATAAAAGAAAAATGCTGGATGTAATCGATTGGGAAAAGCGCGAGAATCTCATCTCATGTGGCATAAATGAAACGGTACCGTTACATTCAATTTATCAAAACACCTCGTCTTGTCTCGTCTTCATCTACCCATTACCTCATTTCTCCTTCATCCTATTCTTGTTTGCAATAAGATTACTCAAGAAGGTGGAAAAGCATGAAAAGCCCACCATAACAAGTCATTATTTAGGAAAGAAAAAAAAACCATGAAGAGCATGAACATGTTTTATTTGTCAGAAAACCATTAAAAAAAAAAAACCATCAACTTATAAATCTATATTCTGAAAACCTACAAAAATCAACTGATACTAGGAAATGGTTTAGAAATTCATGGGATTTCATGGTACAGCATGGTGCAATCTTCTCGACAACATAATCCCAACTGAATTAACAAACCTTTCTGCCAAATTCCTTGCAAACGATGTGATCAGATCGGCGCCTTTTCAGCAACCTTGGATTTAGAGAAAATTGTTGGAAAGGATTAATTGAACCCATAGACTTCCTCTATTAAAATAACCCTTTTCAGAGAACTTCTTTTTGGTGATAGAAATCGGAAAAGCCATTGGACTGCATTCTACTAATTGAAACCCAGAATCAGAGTGACGAAATATAAAAATGACATTCTAGAAAATCCCTTCAATTAATAAATAAAGAATGATGAAATTAAAACAAAAATAAGAAAAAAAAGTCAATGAGATAGGCCGATTACCGCATCATTTTCCTTTTTATTTGATATTCCTTTCGATTTCTGATGTTGGAGCACACAATCCTTTACTTTCGGTGTCCTTTTTCTTCTTTCCTTTTTGTTTCTGAGTTTGGGTGATGGTTTCTCTCCTTTTGTCCGTTTTCTTCTTCTTCATCTTTTTTAATATATTTTCTAACGTGGCATTAGCCGATTACACCGTGATTACTTACCACGGTTGTACGTAGAAGAACTGATAATAAAAAGCTCCACTCAAGTAGTTTTGACAAAATACAAGATATTCTTCAGTTAATTTTTATTTTTTATTCCTTGCCACTGACATGTAGGTTGGCTTGATGACTCACATGTGAATTTTATGTTGTCTATTAAATTTGCTTTTTTAAAAGGAAAAACTTAAGTGGGTGACTCTGATTCTAAGCATCCGATCCCCGCAACGCCTTCATACAAGCAAAGATATGAATTACATTCTAGTAGTGACCATTCCAGTTGAGGTACAGGAATGAAATATTTCAATATTAGTATGTTTTGGTGTACCATTTTGAGATAGGCATTATATGAATAAATTATATATATAATTATATTCCAAAATAAAATCGATACATGTTTTAAAAGCAAACTTACCTGAAAAACTTAATGATACTTCTAAGCACTATTTTAAATACCGTACCGGTTGGTACGGTTGGTATTTACCGTACCGGCTACTGGTCCAGTACAAGTATTATATATATTTTGTACCGGCCATTACCAGCGATATTTCGGCTTGTATTTCGGCCCGTACAGGCCTGTATTTAGGCCTTTAATTTTTAATTTTTTTTTTTCATTTTTTCAAACTACAAGCTTATTTTTTTTATCCACAATTCAGACTAGACTATTTATAATTTATATATCTATGTATTTATATATAATTTATTCATATATAGACTATTATTTTAAAATATAATTTATATATATTTATATATATAATTTATTCATATATCGACTATCCCGAAACGGTACCAGTACCGAAATATTTCATTCCAGTGCCTTGACCGATACGGCGTCCGTTACTGTATTCAAAACATTGCAGTTCTAAGTACAAATCTTGAAAACACACATATTTATAAAACTCAATATTACTCTAAGTTCTTAATCCAACTATTAAAAAAATAATCATTCATCTCCATCAATAAGACAATAAGGATCAACATTTGAAACATAACTCAAAATATTTTCGTCAATATCACCACCATCATCATCAACATCAAGACAACCATTATCACCGTCTTTCGAATATAGTAAGGCTAATGGCTCTTCAATACTTCCTCAATCCAGGTCTTCTCCATCAATAAACTTTGATTCTTCACCCACCCATTCTTCCATCAAGTCAATGTTTTCAAAATTGATTAGATTCAAAGCATCTCTTTCTTTTTTATGCTTCTACCAAAATAAAAGTCACATATAAGTGAAAATGTTACATATTTTTCAATTGTCAAAAACATTATTATTGAAAAATTTTACATTTCTCATAGCTTCAAGTTATAACGAACAAATACTAAATTATTCAAACATTTATACTCTAGCCTATTCTGCTTCTTCAAATGAAGAGTTGGAACCTCATTTCCAAAATTAGTCCACCATGCAACTATAGCAAAAGTGCAATTATAAATTATTACTTAAAATTAAATTAAAAAACAAAAATTAAATATAGATTCCCACTATTTAACAAATGATATTGTGGTTATCTGAACTAATTTTTTTATGCTGATGGATTGATAAAGAATGTCCAAAATCATCGCCTGCATTCTTATACAATTCGAGTTGTTCAATGATTTTGTCTTACTTATCAGGATCAAGTTTCAACTTTATAACGCAAGTCATAAACCCTCTTGAAACATTATTTTTATTTTCAAAGCAAGGGTTAAAGTAAATTCTAGAGTTAAAAAAACAACCCGGCGTATATAATGGACTATGAAGCTACTTATCCCACCTAACTAGAATCAATTATTTTTATCAATGGCATAAATGTAGTAACTTTGTCCTTCTCACTTTTATATTCTCTTTGGCTCTCTCCATTGCAATATACAACTACCACATTTCAGGCTTCTCTTCCTCGTTGACAAGCTGTAGAACTCGAACCAAAGGTTCTGGTGTGCTGTTGTAGGCAACCAAAAATAAAACATATACTCCTAAAAAATACATGTAGTAGTGCGAGTAAGGATTGTTCCCACAGAGAATGTCTAGTCTAATTTTATGCTATATGAACAAGGATGTGAGGGTTTGAGTATAACGAAAACAATTTCAAGAAAAACAACTAAGGAACAATTCAAATTAAATTATCGAAATTAATCAAAAGAACAAACATTGGTCTAAGTCAACGTCCACCATCGAAATTTTACAACTGATCATCGATGCAAGTATATATTAATTCATACTTTGAATATTCCCCGTTAGAATTATTTTCATATCTCTCCTTAGTCGCAGTTAATTAGAAAATAAACGATCTAATTAACTTTAACTACTAAACAATCTAAGACAAGCGCTAAAGGTTTAATCTAGTAGAAACCTTAAGAATTAGAGAGATCGATAAAACTAAACAACACAAGCACAAGCGGTTGCATTTAATTTAGTCGAGCATTCTTCTTAAGATTTAATAATTTCTGATGCAGCAAATAATTAAATCTTAACTGCTTCACAAATTGGAGGGATCAAACAATTATGGATTTGATATATAATCTAGCAGTAGATTGCAACGAATAATAAACTAGTAGGCCTTCCAGTAATTAAACGAGACAATCATGAAAATAGGTATAGAAGAACATCCGATACTCAAAGTATAAATTGAACACTAAAAACAAATTAGATCTCACAGTGTTATTGATTCCGAGGCTTTCGTTTCCTTTAACCAATTATGAAAATTTAGCCACACAAGGTCATCATGAAAACTGGAATGAAAGTTTAGAGAAGAGAGAAGGGAGAGCTAGCTTCAAATTTGATGATTTCCCTCCCCCTTTTAGAGCCCTACTAAATCTCCACCCAATATTCTAAGTATTATTCCCAAATAACAATATCCCCAAATCTGACTTAATTAAGAAAAATATTAAAAATAAAATAAAGTCCTCATATAACTAGGAAAGTGGTGTTTCCCAAGTGTCAATTTCGTGCACCAGATCTCAAAACGCACACATATAAGTCTTTTATTTAAATTGCATGCTAAGGTTGAACGTTTTCGGAATGTCAACAGTGTAGGTGTGTCAACTTCAAGCCCGATTTAGATCTTGATTCATCTAGTATCTCTCAAAACTCAAAACATGAAAGTTGTAGATATTTTTCTTGGAGTTTCATATAAATTTGAATTATCTCAATCGGATCTCGGATGAGAGAGTTATGCCCAGATTACGAAGCGATGTCGAAACTGTCCAGAATCGCCCAATTAACTTCGTTTTGCATTTAATGCCTCCATTTGCATCCTAAATCAAAATAAAATAATAATGAGTACATTGAGACACCAAATAAGTATAAAATACTAGATATTAAAAAAGAAAAATATGACATTTTGTATTCTCATCAAATTCCGTGATTTTTATATGTAAGAAAGAGGTACCCATGATGGGCAACCCTTCCCCTTCACTTGGGGGTTATGAAGTGACTTAAGAGCCACATCATAAGCATTTATGGCTGGCCCTTAATGGTCAATTGAGGGTTACATAACCCCTCTCCCATTTGGATGGGATGATTTATGTCTTACGACACAAAAACTATAAATCTCTCTTTCAAAGAATTCTCTTTAGTCCTGCATCTAGGCTACGGAATATGTGAGCGTTGCTTTGGTATATTATTACGAAGTACACTCTACCATCGCCAAGAGGATTGCGGATGAACAACAACGACGAAAAAAAATCTATGGAATAACTATACTAGATCTAAGATATTTCCAATACGGTAATATTGCTTCTGCTGTATACTTTAATCTAATATTTATAACATTGGTATCAGAGGAAAAATTGGTTGTTCCCGATTTGAGTTTGACGTGCATGTTGTGATTTCATTCACTTAATTTTTGCTTCACGATGAGAAAATTTTTATTTTCTCTCCGTAACCATGGCTGCTTGAGAGTGGTTGTGGATCTCGGAAGTAGGCCGCTAGAGACACCAGAGCGCACCGTGCATGGGTGCTGCGCATTGTGCAAACCTTGGGTGCATCACGCTCTGACCATGAACAGCGTAGCCTACGATGCTGCGATCACTATCTGTATATCGTGCCAAAGGCGTTGCCGCTGCTACGGCAATACACATAGGTGCATCACCCCTGCGCTGTGCGATATAAGTGGCACAGCGAGCACCATCTGGGTGCGTCGCATGTGGTGCGTCGCTCATCGATGTTGTGCCACTCATGGCGTTGCGCTGACGGAGGTGCTACGCAGCCAGCTGCCATAGTGTAGCGCTGGTAAAACACTGCCTCAAGGTAGAGAGCCCATCGGCATGGTGCAGGAGCAATGTCGAGGGTTGCCCATCTGCACGCAGAACCATATAACTGGCGACAGCAAGCTCTACCGTGAGCAGTGCCGCAAACTAGTTAGAGGTGCGATGAGCAGCCAGCTGCGGCTAGATTTGTCGTCCAGGGTGGCTCATGGCGTCGCGCACTCCACACAAAGCTGCGCGACGGCCAGAGTCACTCACCATGCCGGAGCAGCGAACTCTGCAGAAAAGCTGCGCAGCCCGTGCTGGTGCTGCGAATGCTCACTTCAAGTGCTCCGGCTAAGGGAGGTAAAGGACCTAGGGTGGCGGCGAGCACAGAAGCTTTGGGGCGCCAGCTGAATGCTGCACTGCCCATGGTGCTGCACGCACCATCTGGGTCATCGCCCATGGCACTGCGCGCACTAGCTGGTTGCTGGCGATGGAGCGCGCTACGCCGAGTAAGGCAGCACTGCCACAGTCTTTGGTTCCTCTAGGTGTTGCGGTTGTGGCGTTGATAGGGTGGCGGCAGCGTTTACATGAAATCTTTCTTCCGTTACATACAGTGTAACTGAACGGGTGGAGAGGAAGATGAACAGGAAGTTTTTTTTTGTGATGGATTTTGGTTTGGACTCGAACGGTGTTCGGTTGTTTTTTATTAAGTTTTCGGCCCGGCCCATGTAACTTTTTCCAACAAAACAAAAACAGGTTTAGTTTGGTTTAACTTATCTTGGGCTGAGAACCAATTTTAGGATACTGATTTTGGCCATTTTTTTTCAAAACTCTGACCCGTATCATACCCTGTTAAAGGTGCTAGTGGACTGGATTGTGAGCCCAGCAGGCACAGGCTTGCTCTTCCGTTTGGCTGCAGCCCATTGGCTTTTCAAAAACAGTGGTAATGTTTTTTTTTAACAAAATGCTTGAGTGGTTTTTTTAACCCAATACCTTACGCACATGGGCTATAAGCTCAACTATTGGGCTAGAGCTTATAATTGTTAGAGTATTTACTGATTTTACTTATTAATTTAGCATATAATTGTGACATAAAATATTTATTTTTTTATAAATATATTTTTATATGTGCTTATTGAATACATGCATGCCAAGATAATATTAGATATTTTATCACATTTGTTAGGAATTTTATTTTATGTTATAAACTGCCAATATTATTATTCTTTATGAACAATCTATATTTGGATGAAATGTGATGTGATTTTTTTGTACATGTATTGTGATTGCATATAATTGTATGAGCTTATTTTATCAATGATATTTTCTAGGCTAATTTTAAGAATTAGTCTTTCAAATCTTTTTTAGATGTGATAAAATAGAGGATAAAGTAGTCTGAGTTTGTATCGTCCATGCTTATGATTGGCTCAAAATGAATTTCTTCGATTTGAGAAGAAATTGTATTTGCATGTTATTAACTCCGTAGATTACTTATCCTAGTGGAAGTATAGTTGAGAATGATTTGGAATTAATCTCCTATACGATATAAATTTGTACAAAAATTAAGGTAGAAATTAATAATTAAATTATAGCGCAAGAAATGATTAGGAAGTTTAGCAAGTCTTTCGATCTTGTGAAGTGTGTTAATAATTTTTGTTCTGACTTAGATTGACATGGCAAATTTCTTAGATTTGTGTGCAATTAGATACGCATAGGCTAATAACTTGGAGATAACCGGAAAAAAAAAAAAAAAGCCTACAGATTGTGTATACGACTTAATTGTCGCAGTAATCCTCTCCATGAGTAATAGTTGGAAATGACTAAAAATTATTATGAGTGTTAGATATTCTTAGACCACCATTATTATATAAACCTCTGCATCTAGAGTAAAATTAGAAGTGTATGTGGGACGCATGCATTACAATTTTCATAGAAGTTAAAGGTATCAACTATAAGATAGAGAGCTAAACCACTATTTTGCCTTAAAAGTCTTGTGGATAATAATGGAAGTTGCACGTGGCTTTTTTGTAACGCAAAGATTAATTACTCCTATATTTGAGTTTAAGTATTATAATCTTAAAGCAACTTAGATTAACTAACAGATAAGCACATACTCTCTAAAACTTGCTAGTATGTCTGGCAAGTAAGGACATTAAAATTTGAATGTGCAAGAGTGTTGAGGACATTCTTGATTGGTATATTCATTTTAAATGTTTTATCAGTGCACTTGTATTTGGTATTAGCACTGGTAATCTTACTTAAATTTTATTTATATCTAGCGAGAATAAATAAGTTCTTGCAGATACATAAACTTAGGAGCATCTCTTGAGAGTAATGTAATACCAAGCATATTGGAGGTTTACATGGTAACTGCGGCAAAAGTTTAAATTATTAGGTACGACTTAATAAAGTCTTAAAATCTTGCTCGTGATTGCACTTGCACTGATGTAAGATAAGTTTAGGCTAAGATAATTTCTCACAAATTTTTTTCTTTTCTCTCGCAGAGTGGAATTGAGAATATAAAAAATATTGAGTAAGTGAGAAATAGGGATATCGCTAGTTAGTTGCTAAAACATCATATACTGCATTTATTGCACAATGAGATTTTTTTGCACTTTTAACTCAATATTGGCGAGGTCTATACCTAATTTGATTTAAGACTCATTATAAATAGTGGTGTTAGTGAGAATTCATAAAGGTTTAGGAGTTGGATGGTCACACATTGACTCAGTGACATTATTTCTCGGGTGGAGAGATAATATGATAAACTGTTTCGTGGAGACATAGGATCATGGGTGTGAAATTTGAGAAATTGAAATTTTTCTCGCTAATGAGATCCCTCTTCTTTATTCGGCAGAGTCAATGAGAAAAGGAAAAATAAGAATGTTCTATGTTAATGTTCCTATATATGCTTACTAAGGACATGAAATAAAAATATTGTTTCATCATATAAATATGATTTAAATTCTTTTTAAGGAAAATATATTCTTTTAGTTAAAATATTTTTTTTAAAATCGCAATCGTATAAGTTATAAGATGAAAACAATCATCTTGCAATTTAATGACTTGCTTAGAATGTAATTATAAATGAATTGGCAAAAAGTATTTGTTACATCACACATGGGTTGTGGCCTTAATTCTGAGTTATCGTCCTTAGATCGAGTTCATTCGTCTTTGAGAAAGGCTAAGTGACTATTTTGTACAAACGTGAATTCTATTAAAAATCTAGAGGATTTAATCTTAATCATTTTTTTGATTGAGTCAGGAAAACTACTCGTACCTTCAGCGAGGGTGGGGAAATGTAGATTTGAACAACACTTATTTTTTGGAAAGAACGTTTCATTGCATATTTCCTTAGTTTCATTCCACATTACCTTAATATTAATATTTTCAAATTTTTTTGTAAAAGATCACCGAAAATAGTGAGAGTAATTAAACAACCAGTATGAGTATACATTTGAGTAATAGTGACTATCAAAAGTTATAGAATATAAAGATACTTATAAATAGCGTGTAAACAATATATCAATATTATCTCGTCGTTTAGAGACTAGAAGAGAATATTTATAATATGACTTCACTAAAGGTATTGAATTCACATAGTTGAAATCTTAACACAAAATCTTAGATAGAGGTATAGATCCATCTATTGGCACTGATTGAGTTGCCTTTAGATAGTTATTAATCGCATATTTATTGAAACTTTTCTTGAAGGAGTTAAATAGTTGATTCTCATAAGAGAATTAGTTGGTTAGCTTTTGTGATGTTTAGGCACGAATTATTTTGAGCGCATGATTGTTGCTAGTACTATTTTGGAACAAAAAGCAAATGAATGTTACTGGTACTATTTACATGCAGCCTAAACAAATCATCTGTTCAAAGATACCCAATGTACCTAATCGTTTTTATTAACAACCTATTGAATAAAATGAGATTCTTTGAATGCTATTAATAATATTAGAAAAGTTTCATCTTAAGAGATATGACAAACTGGTTGTCTTAGATAATTAATTGTCAGCTAATAAGATATTTTCCATACTACAAGATAATGGGCATGAGTTTGTGAAAAGTAGCTAAGACTTCACGTCTTGTGGGATTGTGTATAAAAAAAATAGTTTTGAAGAGCCTTGTTCAAAATTCATAGACAATTAATGAGATGGACAATACCAAAGAATCTAATTTTGCCTATACTATTTGGTGTTTCCATTATAGTTTGCTTATGGAAGTTAGATGTTAAGATTTTGTTATAGGGTAAATATGTCTTACTTGATTAAATGAGCTTGTGATGCGATTGTCGTTAAAAGTAATGACTAGACAATTATAATTGTCTTTAGGGGTAAAGGCCCTAATCGCTTTACCTTTAATGAAAAATAAATTATGATTATTTTACATTCTTTTGTTGAGTATAAGAAATTTATATGAAACCTTGAAGTTGCAAATTAAATTTGTTAAATAAAATTTGTTGTCACTTTATAGATTCTTAAAAACCACAGTTGGACTTGCTGACTAGAATCTAAGTTTTATATTGTGAGTTTGACCTATAAGAGATTCACGATAAGTCGTCGCTGACTTCATAGTTGTGTAAATGAGTTTTATATGTAAAAGTAGAATCTCTTAGTTGGAGCATGGTTTTAAAAGTTACCATACATTAAAATGTGCATGGAGAGAAATGGTCATTAAACACCACTCAAGAGTTGTGGTTTAATAATTTGTAGTTGACCATATGATTTCTCTCTACCTTATGGTATTGTATATCGTGCACATAATACTGATATGTTCTATGATTATATGGCTTGATCAGAAGCATTTTTGGTAAGCACAAACATTTACCATAAATTTAGAAATTATGGTGTAAATGGTATATCGACAAGTGTAGATCAGCTAACTCACATGAGTGATTATTGCCTTTGGCACTACAAAGAGGTAGTGAGCAAAAATGAGATAATGTATCACTCAGTACTTGTCCAGAGAAAGATAAGTTGTAAGAATAAAAGATATGTTACCTTAGTGACAGTTAAGATAAGGTCCATCATATTTAAAATGATTGTGCATGGTTATCCACAATCCATGTAGCCTGTGGTTTCTCCAGATGTGAGAACCTCTTTAGCGCTTCAGATAACAAGCAAATAGAGAAACTTAGGTTAGGCGTTGAAATAGCAACTAGACTAAGATATGTATGGTTAATTGAGATTTGATATTTGCTCTTTCTTTGGAAAGAGAACTCCACCGTAGCATGTATTTCATACTACATGTGCTTTCGCGACAAATAATAGAGGTGAGTGAATGGATTCCTGCTTTCTCACTGTGTGAGTCCTGTAGGTTATAATTGATGACCTTAATTTATTTATGCTCTTAGGAGATTTTTTACTATATTATATGGTTGATGTTTTAGTGTTTGCTATTTTAGCATGTTATCTATGACCATGAATGATACGGTTTAAAGAAATATTGCTGAGAAAGCGACTGGACTGAAACTAAATGACATGAGGACAAATGGAAGAATATTTGGTAACACTTTGATATTGATGTGTACTCACAGCTGGCAAGTTATGTTGTTTCTTAGAAGTTGCGACATAGTTGTGAGTACATTATGTTTTATGGAGATTGAGCATTGCTCTAAGTCATTTGGACTCAAGAGGGATTAATGATGCTTAGTCTAATGTGATCAAATGAGTTGGGGCATAACGAGACACTTTTAGGGTTGTTACTATGCTGGTCTTCTCTTAGAGAGATTTGGTATAGTGCTCCAATTTTTCTTTTACAGCTATGCTCGATGGTCACATAACCTATTTGTTAGTATAAACAAGATTGAGAACATATTGAAAGAAGTAGACCTGGGATCTTGCCCACTATACGTGAATGAGAGATGTAATATAGGGGCACCCATACTGGGCACTCATTCCCCTTCTCTTGGGGGTTATGAAGTGACTTAAGAGCCACTTCATGAGCCTTGATGGCTGGCCCTTAATGGACAGTCAAGGGTTACACTTAGAGGAACTATTTATATAGCCCCCCTTCGGAAGGGATGTTTCATGGCTTGTGACACAAAAGGTGTAAATCTCTCTCTCAAAGAATTCTCTCTAGTCCCGGCATCTAGACTGTGGAATATGTGAACGTTGCTTTTGTATATTACTCATAGCACACTCTACCATCGCCGGAAGGATTAAGGATGAACAACGATGATGACAACGAAAAATCTGTGAAATAACTGCACTAGATCCAAGATATTTCCGATGAGGTAATATCGCTTCCACTATGTACTTTAATCTAGTATTTCTAACATTATAATAAGCTGATATTGAGCCCAAAATTTTTTATCTTCTAGAACAATCTCGGCTATATCCTCCCTACGTTGCTTTTAGAATTACTTGATGCAACCCATTTATTACAAGTAAATATTTGTCTAAACTCTTTCTTAAACAAAATTAAGGATTAGATACTTAAAAAAATTGTTGCAAACCTTGTGACTGCAGGGCGACATAAATCGTGGCCTTTGGTGAAGCATTTTCTCATCAAAGCCAAAACCTAAGCATGGTTAGAAATGAATTTTGTTATCTTCCTTGCATTTTTTGTAGTCTCATCAATAATAAGAAAATGCTTAGGATCAGAAAGGGACCAAAAGAAAGAACCATACTATTGTTGTAACTTTTTTCATGCAGCTTTATAACTTGCAACATCGTCCTTTATGAGCTGCACAATAGTCTCAACCCAAACAACTTCATCAAAAATATTAAATAATATTTCAAAATCTTTTCTAAGACTCGATATATCAATAGACTTTAAGAATATTGTACATTTTGGGCAATAAACTAGAAAGTTGATTATTGGTTGTTGTCTTTGGTTTGTCCAACTATCTGCCATTGTAAACAACCACTCTCTCCACCAAAACCTTTTAATATCTAAGAGATAATTATGAACCTCATTCACAGAATTCTTCAACAGATCTCCTCTCAACTCATGCAAATGACCCTTGAATCCTAGCCCAATGGTAGCTATGGTATTTATAGTTGATAAAACTTGGATTGAGATTCATTGAAAGGTAGATTATCATCATACCATCAATTTACCACAACCTTCTTTGCTTTGTCAATGATCTCCTTCGAACACATAATACTTTTAATAGAAGGTTGAGACCCTCAAGTTATTCTTGGAGTGAAAAGTCTATTAAATGCCCCCATTGACTTCAATAAAATCAGACCATGATCTCAAACTAATAGGATGACAAAAAGGCTTCAATAAAATTATAGGTTTGCATTTCCAAAACAGACGATGAAACTCTTGAATCAAATACACTAAAACTCTCATTTGATTCCTAGGCCACATTAATATATTTATTATTTCTAGAAAACACAAACCAATTGATTACACCAAATGGTCTGAAAACTCAAGTTGCCCGACGTACAACCATCTTTTATTAGTGCTTACTCATACCTATAATAACATCTCTCCCCTACAAATATTTCTTTACAAAGTTACAAAAAAATCGCACACACAAGTTTAAGTGACAATGCATCATTGATATCCACTTTTTAACATTCAATATAAAACTTTTGCCTTCCTCGTTGTCGCAGTAATGCTGTATCTAGAATTTTTTTTAGATGAGCATTTTGCCTAGACTAGGTTCTTGCCTTTCGGCTTTATACTGTAAATTTATTATAGACGTGGTGGAGCCTTCCCAGGTGTGTATAATGCTAGTTTTAAATCATGGTAAAGAATTAATTGAGTTTTGTAAATCGAATTGATAAAGCCTAACAACATAAATATATTATCATGTGTTAATCTAAAACTGTTCTTTTCAGTTCAGTATTTCACAAGCAAAGGTGTTTTTTTGCGATACAAAGTAATATTAGGAATTGTCAAGGTGCTCTATGTGGGTTGTTGATCACTTACAAAACCATAATAGCATGCACATCAATCTCAAATTCTCAATACACAGTGCAAAAGGGAGATATCCAATCTATAAAGTTATAGTAAATAACTTAATACATGTGCCGTTAAGTGGGAGGTTAATAGCACAAGTTGCGGCCGAGGAACACAAGTCACAGAGCAGATCAAGCAACAAGACAACAAAGCAACAGGGGCTACAAATCATAATGGCGCGCATGGAGCAACACGAGCGAGCTGCGACGTTATGGAGGTGGCGTCATCTCATTGATGCTGGTGGTCGGAGGGTGGAGAGTCAAGAGTCGATTGTAACAAAGCAAAAGCTTTTACAAAACTTGGGGCTTGATAGTTTGTCTCTGAGTCTAAGTTCGTAAGGTGAAGGGGAAGAAATGGAGCTAAATTATGGACATGTCATTAGATTCAAAATAATTACAAAAAAGCCATGGTTTAAATTTCAAAACAAAAAAGTCTTTTCGGCCAGAATGTTGGAATCCGGTGGGAATGACGTGAAATACACCAACAACTAGAATTTAACTTTTTCAAAACAGCAACGCGAAATACACTCCACTCCACAGGTTTAAGAATAAAATCACTTTTAGAAATTCTCGGGAGCCGAAGTGCTACTATTGAACTTGACTTAAAAATATATTTTTTTTAAAGGAAGCGCTAAGTACAAAGATTCCTTATAACAAATAGATTCGTTTTGTATTAAAATATTGAAAGCATAAATGAGAGTGCGAGAAGCATTTATTAAAATTTTTCAAAGTTCATGCCATAAAAATCATAACTTAAAATCGTTATACATGATCTAGGCCGTTGTCATGCCTCCCTGAACTAAGTCTCGTTTTTTTTTTTTTTTTTTTGTAAAAAAAATATTTCATGTTGAGAACTTAAAACCATGATCATTCATACGTATGCTTATGTCATGCATGATTTGTCTTAAATTATCTGACTTATGATATTTATCGTACTAGTCCACATTCTTAATCTTGTGTACATGGTTGTGCACAAGCCCCACATCCCGCGACTTCAAGGGGAGCCGCTAATAGTATTCTATCATACTATGGTGGACCACGCTTAGCTCCGTGGCTTGTACATCTACCCATAAATTGCATTGGTACCATACATCTAATGGCCATTAAATTAGGTGTTTTGAGCTTATCTTACACTTAATCTTATGAAAGCTTATTGTTTTATGCAACATGAGATGCATAATACATACATAACTATAACATGTTAAATGAAACATGATAAATGACATGCTTGCAAATATCATGAAATGCATGGTACATAAAAATTGACTTCCAAAGAATTAGATTTAATAATAATATATATAACTAGCTAACGTATGCTAATTATAATTTATGATCAAGCTACTTAGCTCGCAGGGTTAATCTAATATTCCCGGCATAAAATCAATCACGTAAACTAGAAGAAGAGAGAAAACACGAGGGATATTGTGAGAGGAATGAGGCAGTCAGCTATTGGCGTGGTGAAGGTGGGAACGCACAGTGCTAGATTGAGTATCTTGGGTTTAGTTGCTACACTTACAAAGGTTTATGGTTTTTTTTTAAATAGCACAATGAATGTAGATATTTATAGAGAGATTTGGGAAAGGATGCTGATGAGTTCGAGTTCGAGTTGGACTCGGTCGCAATCATTAAGAAGAGAGTTTAAATTTAAAAACTTAATCTAGTAGTTCATTCAATGTAGGATAGGGAGTGACTGAGACTGCGTAAAGAACTTTAATCAATGATGATTTTAAGTTGAAATAAATTTATGATGGCCAATCTTTAAATTTTAAAAGGAGTCTAACTCATTTAATAAATAATAAAGGAGTTTTAACCTAGTTATTGAACTTAATTAGAACTCCTAATAAATCTCAATAATTTATCGCTCATGGGCTTATCTAATATGGCCCATTAAATATAATTTAGGCCCAATAAAAATTATCAATATTCCAACCTTAGGATTATTGGACTGGGTCGTTACAAACCCTCCTCCTTATAAAAGTTCCGTACTTGGAATTTGCTACACCTCAAATAACTTACATTCTTATCTGCCACATGCTTTTTATGCCTCTTTACTCCTCAATTATTTAGTCAAACCTAATATTCAAAAACTTTCGATCGTCTCATATTTTGGTCTGATGCATCACTAATCATTTAGGCGTACACGTTAGCACGCTATGTGTCAACCATCATATACTCCAAATTCAATTCAAGCCTAAATAAATATCAACCTTAACAATGGGATTGATTTAAAAGCCAAATAATAAATTCACCCAACAATCATCTTAACTCCACATACAATAGTAACTAACGACGATCTCCACAAAAATAAAACTCTCCATATTAAATAACATTAATAAAATTCTCCACTTAAAATAATAAGCTCAATAAATTGTAATCTAAGACTCTCCAAAGTTTGAGTCCTAAATCTTACAATGCCTACATGGTGATAGAATCACGTTTATAGAACATAAGAGTACCACCAATTCTCATGAAATGCTATACACCATACATAAATCTACGTCATAACTTTAAAACCCACTAAATCATTCCTAATTTCTTCAAATAAAACTCTGCAAAATATAAGACTATTTCTTCATGAACAAGACGCAACATCAATATTAAAACCAAAGGCTTCATAACCTCATATTTAGAAATTTCCTTACCTTATGCATTAAAACCATTTCACGTAGCATGTGCACTTTGACATGCATGTATATAAAATTTATCATTCTTAATTCTCATTAACACAAAATAGTAAAAGTTAAAAATATTTACAGCAGAGCAGGCCCATTAAGGATACCTTAGCCTAGAATTTCTTTTTTTTCTTTTTTTCTTTTCTTATTTTTCACTTTCTGTTTTCAAAATTCCTTCTTCCTTGTAAAAAGTTTTCTTCTCTTTTATTTTGGAAAGTCTACATAATCTTTCAACATGGGCTTTGATACCAATTGTAATACCTCGCTCCTCAAGTTTAAGAAAAAAAATTATTTTTAAAAATTCTCGAGAACCGGAGTGCTACTACTGAACCTGCCTTAATTTTTTTTTGTAAAGAAACCGTCAAGTACTGAAATACTGAATAAAGTTGTTTTATATAAAAATACTAAAATCATAAATGAGAGTATCAAAAGAATTTATTAAAATTTCTCAAAGTTCATGCTATAAAAGTCATAACTTAAAATTGATGTACATAATTTAGGCCACTGTCACGCCTCCTTTGACTAAGTCTCGTTTTGCAGCTACCTTCGTAAATATTCTGACTTTGATGGTTTAAAAACATAAAAACAATTAAAATGATTCTATGACTCAATAAGAGACCCATCATAACGTAAACATACTTAACATAAAGGCTTTATTTTTTAAATATTTAATGCTGAGAACTTAAAATCATGATCATTAATTATCTGATGTATCATACTTATCTTACTAGCTCACACACTTAATCATGTGTGCAACATTGTGCACCGGCCCCATATCCTAGCAAGGGGAGCCGCTAATAATATTTTAGCATACTATGGTTGACCATGCTTAGCTCCATAGCTTGCACATCGACCCATAAATCGCATTGGTACCATATATCTAATGGTCATCTAATTAACTGTTCTGAGCTTATATTACACTTAATCTTATAAAAGCTTACATGTCTTATGCAATGTGAGATGCATGAGATGCATAATACATACATAACTATAATATGCGAAATGAAACATGATGAATAACGTGCTTGCAAATATCATAACATGTGTGGTACATAAATACTGGCTTCCAAAAATTGGCTTTAATAATAATATATATAACTAGCTAACATATGTTAATTTTAATTTATGATCAAGCTACTTACAGAAATCGACGGGGCCAACCGTCGCCATCGAAACCCGTCACTAGACTCCAAAACCAGCTGAAGCCTATGAAGAACTTATTGGCCTGCTGTAGAAAATGGTAGCAACCGATGTCATCCAGTCTGATTCTGGTTTGAACTAGGTTCAAACCATCAAACTAGCCGATATTATATATATATTATTCTTATGTAAAAGGACGTTTCACTCAAGTGAGTTAAACCACATCTTTTTTAGTTAAGGTTTAATAACCCTGCACCTCCCCTCCCACTCTCATGCACAGTTTGTCCCTCATACCTCTCTCAGAAGTTTCTTCTACAGCCAATGGAGTTGAGTCCCTCACAATCGTTGCCACGACCACGACACCACCCATGGAAAATCTTCCTTCTTTGTCGCTGCTTCCAAACTTCTCATCGAGCCCTCACCTTTCAGGTGATGCTATCTTCTTCTTTTCAACTTTCCCTTTGAAATCATGTCATGGATTCGTGGAGTTGGAATGTTGTGAACCTCTAAATCTATGATGCAGCACGTTAGGACAGGACTAAAAAAATCAACCCCAAATCGTTGAACCGATTGGTACTGGCCATTGAATTCCTGCCGATTCTCTCTCCTAGTTGACTGATTTCGACTGATTCTAGGCAAATTTAAAACTTTTCAATTTGGTTTCATTTTTGGACCAAAATTGAATCGAAAGATTCGGTTTTCAACCTTATTAAGAAGTTTAATATTGTATAGACAAGAATTTTGAGGTCCATATTAATAAGTTTACTATTTTTATGAATTTAGTTTTAGTTTTAAGTTTTTTTAGAATTTAACCATGAAATTGAAAGAATTGTAAGGGGTAAAGAAATTAATTTTGAAGGGACTACATCATAGTAAATACATGATGTATAAAAATTAAATAAAATTTTGGGCCATCACGAAAAAAAATTGGATAGGAGAAAATAGAATTGCTCCCATTATTATTATTAATAATTATACCTACTTTTTAAAATTATACCCAATTGCCTTCTCCCTCAGTTTGGGTTTGGGAATGAACAATTATTGTTCTTCAATGTTGGTGATTTCAGTTAAAATCTTTCCCGGTATTGTATGTAGGGTATAAATTGGTCTGGTCAGGTCCGGTCTAGGGGTGATTTTAGGTCCATTATATTTTTTAGACCAGACTGGATCAGACTGATAGCTATTAGTCTGGTCTAGCCCAATTATTTTTTTAATTTTTTCTTCTTTGTTTAAATAAATTAATAAAAAATTATTTAAAATACTAAATTAAAATTAAGTGAGTTATTAATGTGGATTATGTAACTAACTCAATAAAAAATTATTTTATATGGTCAATAATAATAAATTAGATGAAAATTATATTTTTAATTTATATAATTACTATATTATACATTAGTTAATTGATATTATACATTAGTTAATTGATAGAATATTAATTTGTTAATAACATATTTAAAGTTTTATATTTTTAATGGTGATAGGTTAGATGAAAATTGAATAATTAAGTATACAATTATTATATAAATAATATATATTATATCTTTTTTAAATTTGGTCGGTCCGGTTTGATCCAGGGTGGGAAACTCCTGGACCAAGACCGGAATGAAAAGTCTCGATCCTCTATTTTAGGCACCAAGACTAATCGATCTTGGTTACAGGTTCGTCCAATCAAGACGAAAGGTCCGGTTGATTTCTCCGGTCCAGACCAACCTTCACTCGCACTCACAAGAGGACATGACTTGACACAATGTGATTTTGTCGTTTCACCCATTTAAGCCCCCACCTTGTCACCAAAAAATCGAAGCAGCTTCTTATACTTAAGAAGGATAGTGCTACACTATTCTCAAACATCCATCGAGAACGGGTAAGGAATTTGTAAATTTTTTTTTAATACTTTTAAAATCTGTAAAATATTTTTTTTAAAATTACAAACTCATTAAAGAATACTTTTTAAGAAGGAAAAAAAAAACAATCGATACTCACTCTCTTGGATTTTCTCAATTAGACTAGCATTTTCCTTCTTCAAAAACGTTGGACATGAATGCACCAGATCACACTTGTTCCACCACAAGATTTTCTCCCCACACGCCCACACAGTGGAACATCCTCGTGTATCATGATCCTCTGAGCCCCCCACCATTGGTAATCTCCAGCAATTCCCTCACAACCTGAAGGGCCCGCAACACTTTGGCCATTGTGGGCCGTTGATTTCTTTCCTCACACAAACATCTATACGCTATGCTTGTATGCATCTTCAAGCACACTGGGCAATCACACACCCATTACGGCTATCAATAATTTGATCAACCTTATCCTCTTCAAAACAACGCCTGGGCCATTGGGCCAAACTGTGCAGCTCGTCGTCTAGCCCATTATCCACCGCTGCCCTGGCACACAACACCTCGAATAACACCACCCCAAACCCATTAACATCGAACTTTACTGTCAGATGACTGGTCAAGAAATAGTCTGGGTCCAAATATCCGAATGTGCACCTCACGTTCGTGGTGACATGGCGTTTAGATAAGCTTGTTGGGCCCAGTCTGGAAAGCTCAAAACTTCTGATACACTATAAAAAAAATAAAAAAATAAAAATTCTTATTTATAATTAGTTATAATTTGTTATTAAAATGATTATTTACTGTCAAAATAAATATATGTTCATAGTAAATAACTTATCATGAATGCTATTCTTTTTATAGTGTTATAAATTAATGTCTATCATATCTAATAACATATATATATTAACATTATGTATTAATAAAACCGAAGTTGTTAGATCGAGGACTCGTTCGCACACGTGTGAGACAAATTCAACTAGCTAATGAAAAGGAATGCTCCCACAATCTGAGGGTTAAACTAAATACTGTAATATGCAATTTTACTCGGGTTGAACCTGACCCTTAATTTCATTTTTGCAGTTGTTATCAGATTCTTTTTTTTTTTTTTTAATTTTCCACCGCTTACCCAAGTCTTATCAGATGTTATTTTTAATATTTTCCCCACCGCTTTGACCGCCTGCGGTTTAGTATAAAAGCGATTGTCATGTTATTTATTTTCTACTGTTTGCTATCTGATAAAATTGTTGTTCTGACTTTTCCAAATCTATTTCCTTGCTTCTGGGTTCTAAATTTTTTGTGAAATCTACTCCTTCGTTTCTCAATTTCGGAATAAATTAGGTATGCTTCCGTTTGTTTTTGTGCTCAGTCAAATATGAATTTTTCTATCATTCTTCTTAGTTCTTTACTGATCTTTCTTCCTTTTTCCGATATGAGAACTTCTAACTTTGGTATCGGAGACTAGACAGTAACCACTTAGCCACCATTTCTTCAACCCTCACAAGTTAGGGTGGCAATATGTGATACGATCCGTTAACTCAATACGAACATGACACGATAAAAATATATTAAGGTTTAGCTTTAACGGGTTTGGTTCAAAATGGGTTGACCCGTTTAGACATGATTGCTTAACGAGTTGATAACAGATCAACCCGTTAAGAAAGTTAAAGTTACAATTATACCCTTATACCTAAAAATCAAATTGTTGAAATTTTAATTTCGATATTTTTATTGTTTGGATTGTAATTTTAGACTTGTAGTTAGTTTTATATTTTTTATAGATTTTGTAATTTTAACATTTATATAAAATTATGCTAAACTTAATTAGGTCAAACAAGTTAATTTTGGATTTGTTTAACCCATTTACATAAACGAGTTAAAACGGATTGACACGACACGACCCGTTATATTAATAGGTCGTATTAAAGTTTGAGATCTTGACACGTTAAGTTTAACGAGTAGGGTTAGAATTGACCTATATAATATAATATACATGTCTTGACACGACATAAATACAATCCGTTAACACGATTTGACACCCTTACTCGTAGGCACAGAAGTGCACTCGTAGAGAGCGGCTACAAAACACACTTCAACACACACGCGGACTCACACTCTGCGCAAACAAACATACATGATACATGTTAAAGTTTTGAGATTCTTTCAATACACGTTCATAGTACGTAGAAGGCTTGTCAGCAAGTTAAAAACTTTTAAAAGGAATCTACAAATTTTATTCTTAACATGGAAAAAAACACAGAAAGATTGGCCATCGTACACATTTTCCGGATTCTTATTTGATATCTACATCAAAATAGTGAGTTTTACGGCATCTAGAAGCTTTGTTTACGAAACTAAATTAGTCCAACAAAGAGGGCTGTTTGAAAAAACAACAAAATGGAAAGAAAGAGAGTGACTTATTACAAGAAGACGAGGAAGGAAAAACAAGCGTTATTTGGGAGATGATTGAGGGTCAGGTTCAAGGTGTGAACTATCTGGCTCATAAGTCGGCCATTCTCTAATGGGGATTCTGATTCATTGAATGTCATTCAACAAAGTGCTCTAGAATTTGGCATTTCGATTCAATCTGTTTATAATAGATTTGGAAATGCCATGACCTATAATCTGTGTTACCTTTTTAAGTTATTGGAGCTATGCATCTCGATGAGCTTTTTTGTTTTTTTAATTCGAGTACTTGGTATTTTGATTGATTATTTGTGATTTGAGAGGCTGTTGGTTATTTATTATGTTTGACATTTCGAAATCTTATTTATGATTTTGAAGTTGTTGGTTCTTCACTGTATTGGGTTTTTCGATTAATTGTTTATAATTTTGAGACTGTTGATTATTTACTGTGCTTCACATTTCAAAAAAGGGGTTCGAAAATGAAGAGAAAGAAAGTTGGAACGCTTTATACGGAGATGAGATCATGTGGTTATAACTAGCATCATCGACTTCAAGTTCTCCCTTCAAATGCACGCATGCCGATGACTCTAGGGATGTAGATTGGGCCACAATCTAATCCGCTTTCTCGGATGCCTTACCAGATTCTTAGTTTTGGTCAGCATCTATTATTATAATATAATAAGCATAGGAAATGTACTTTTTGGCGAGCGTGTCCAAACTCTACCAAACAGGTAAGTCCCATTCCTGATCGATCACCTGCGTCGACTCAACCTTGGTTGAGTTGGAATATTAGAGAAGATCTCTATTCTCCATGATAATATTTTGAGTTCAATTAGAATAGACATGTGAAAGAGAATTATGCCCAGCTCGACCATGGACACTAATTATCATACAAGCAATACTATAATTATTATTTATTTTCGATTAATGCCTTTATTTCAAGTCGTAAATATTGCTGATGTATCTTCTATAAATAAGACTAAAAAATAACAATATTAAATGATATAAATCTGATCTAACTTAAAAACCGGCATGATCTCTTGCGTGAGGAATCAAGTACTCCAATAAAATGGTTAAAGTTGGATGCCACATGACTAGTCAGAAGCTGATCTTATAATTGTGAGGTTCGGAAAGTCTTTGATCGAGTACAAAAATTCAACGCACGTGCTATCTCTTTTGGTTTGTCGAGATTAATCAACTATACATGACCACAAACAAAGGATCGAGCAACTTGCCACCCAATTACAAGATACCCTTTTGCTTTGCTCTCTTATCATGCAGAATCAGCTTAATGCTGGAATAATATTTCATGCATATTTAGACCACAAATATGCACGTTGATTATTTCATGTCCCACATTTAATCTTGTGTCGATGCTGCATGCAACCTCCTGGATGCTCATAATAATAGTGCATATATGGAATCCTTCCCTTAATTTCTTTTTTATAATATAAGAAAATTGATTATTTGTGATCAGTTATAACTAAATTTATCATTAAAATATTTATTTACTGTCAAAATGAATATAATATTAATCTCGTCCTAAATAATTCATCTCATTTTTCTTGTAGTGTTATAAATTAATGTCCATATCTAATAATATATAGATTAACATTATGCAATCAACCGAAGTTGTTCGATCGTGGACTCGTTCGTGCACGTGTGAGACAAATTCAACTAGCTAGCTAATAACTAGCTACGTACTTCGATATTGGCCATATATATAAATTGCGTGAAGCCGGGATATCTATCAATGATTAATCAAGCGGCCAGCCCACCGTTGAATTAAACACTAATAGTCCTATAAATATATATATATATAGATATTTATCATGATCTAGACTAGTACATCTAAAATTTGGTCAGCATTGGACTAAAAAGAAGTACTAAAACTTCAATCCACGTGTAAATTAACTAATTGCTAAAATCGATTTTGAAATTATTCATAGTTTTCAGTCTCTATTTTCTTTATCTCATGCTTAATTTAACTTTGTGTACGTGCGTCTTTGACTTACTCAAAATTTTAATATGACTATAGGATTAGACTAATTAACCGATCCGTTTATTTTTCCACTTAATTAATTGTCTGTAGATATATATATATGACTATAGGTTAAGTCGATGGGACTTAGAAATTGTTTTCACCCATACTGAAGAGAATTTGAACCTTAGACTTTGAGGTAGCATACTATCAAAACTAAGACTTTTCCTACTTGAGCTAACTGAATTAATTTAGATCTGATGATCATGTATGACTAGCGATGATCATGCATGATCTCAATTAGCATGCTTAGATGGGAGACAAGGTCAGAATTTTTATCCATAATTAATCTAGGTCTTTTAATAAGGAAAAGTAAATACATAGACTTTGTAAGTTTTAACATAGTTAATATTATCGCGGTATAAGTCTGTCCGTCAAATAACGTCATTAGAGATATTATAAATATTATATGGAGGATATATATTTAATATGGAACCCTGAGTACGCGCGAGGGTGAGGAGCTGCGTACGTGTCAACAAGATCAGACTACAACTACTACCATTATATATATATATATATATTTATATATATAACTAGTCTCAAACCAAACTCGTCATGAGATCATGACTCGAAACAAAAATGTTAAATTTGGGAACATTCGAGTACGTACTTAATTACTTGTTCCTCCAGGCCATAATTTTTAGTTTTATAAGCCATTAATTAAATTATACGTCATATATATCCAAAAGTTAAATTAAAGAAAAGAGGCCCTGTAAATTGTAATTAATTAATTTAGGGGGCATATATATATATATATATTATCATGTTGTACGTACCATGCATGCATGTTAAAATTTGAAGGGGCCGTAACTGATGATAATATATAGATCAGTGGTAGTTTAACGAAAGAAATTTAATTATAATTAGCCCTTTGTTTAATAATATATATATATATATAATATACGTACGTCTCTTGCGATGTAACTTATTGAACAATATATTGATCAATAAGGTTGATGGCGAAGTTCATTGTATTTTAATTACGAACTTCTACATCATCCACGTCCTTATCAATGATATCATGATCATTTTAATGACCATCTAGAAAAATTTTCATGTAATTATTCTTAATATAGAATTCTCAAACTTGATCGATCGGCTATATATAATATTATATGTTCAACAGTTCAAGTAGTACTTTGAACTTTGAAGTTTGAATTGTTTACAATGTGTCGACGTACTACGTTCATCATCACTGATCTTCCACCCTTAATTAATTAATTATTTAGTTTCCTAATCCATGCATATTTATTTGCAGTAAGTGCATAAGTGCCGCGCACTCCTTTTAAATAAAGTGAGTAAATTTAGGACTCATATAAAAAAATTAATTTTTTAATAGTGAAACTCATTCTTTTTTAAAAGGATCGAGTGCATAGCGTTTGCATTATCCATGATTGTATCTAGTATTACTCTCAAAGAAATTAATTATATATAGATTGTACTGAAAAATGTGTTGCTCGTATGGCATGGTTCAAATCAATCAACCTATTGCCATATGGCAGTGATAATCACAAAATCATGATGATCTACGTAATACATAATTACATATATATGCATACATTAATATACTATAACAAGACAGATCATATGATGAATCCATCTAAAGCATCATGGTGACAGTGATATTGCATGCAAAATCCTGCATATAATTAAATGGTTCGAGATCCATGTTATCAGCTTGCATGCAACAATCTTGTGTTTATATACATTGTGGGATAAACATAAGAGTGGTGTAGGACATGGATCTCGAACCATTTAATATGGTTTTTGCACCATTGTCATTACGTGCACTTTATATAATATATAGACGGAGTTTTCCAGAAATTAGGTTGGAGATCAGGAAGTTTCTTCCAAATTTCCAATCCATTTAAAAGTTGAGACGTATCTCTTAAGGATATATATATATATAGATATTTATATAATTAAGCGTATACTTTTTTAATGAAGGGATACATGCCAATTTTTTAAGCTAAACCTTTTTTAAAAATATATATATATTTGTCACGCACATGCTTAATGAACGCTTGTCATATTTATAGATGAGTTGAATGAAACTTATTTTAACTCTATTTGAAAGAAAACTCTTTCATACACATTGGAAATGAGATTTTATATCTAGTTGGGCCAGGCTTCGGCATGCGGGTCTCGCATGCCGAAGCCCAAAATCCATGGTAGGGCAGGGAAGAAGGCCAAGGTGAGCCGAAGAAGAGAGAAATAGCCAACTGTTTCTAGCTCCAATCACACCGCATTAATGAGGGACAAACAGATTAAGATTTTGTTTGCTTTTAGATCGGCCGCATTAAATGCCGCTTGGAGTAGCCAATCTCGAGGTTGGATCCCTATAGCTGAAGGGGCAGCTGCATTTAATGCAACTCCATACCGCCCGGGGGAGGGTGATCATTACAGCAGCAAAAAGGTCTTTCGAGAAATCAGATATAAATGGAGAAAGGCTAACAACAAAACAGAGGTTATACACTCGATCATTCTTCCTAGTTCTTTACTAATCTTTCTTCCTTTTTCCCATTTGAAAACTTCTAACTTTGGTATCGGAGACTAGACAGTAACCACCTAGCCACCCTTTCTTCAACCCTTGCAGGCACAGAAGCGCACTTGTAGACGGCGGCTACAAAACATGCTTCAACACACACGCAAATGCACGCTCTGCGCAAACAGACATACATGGCATATATTAAAGTTTGAGATTCTTTCAATACACGTTCATAGTACGTAGAAGGCTTGTCAGCAAGTTAAAAACTCTTAAGAGGAATCTATAAATTTTATTCTTAACATGGCCCAAAAAAACACAGAAAGATTGGCCATCGTACACATTTTCTGGACTCTTATTTGATATCTACATCAAAATAGTGAGTTTTACGGCATCTAGAAGCTTTGTTTACGAAACTATTAGTCCAACGAAGAGGGTTGTTTGAAAAAACAACAAAATGGAAAGAAAGAGAGTGACTTATTACAAGAAGACGAGGAAGAAAAAACAAGCGTTATTTGGGAGACGATTGAGGGTCAGGGTCAAGGTGTGAACTATATGGCACATAAGTCGGCCATTCTTTAATGGGGATTCTGATTCGTTGGGTGTCGCTCACAAGTGGACCCTATCTGAGACCTTAACGCCGCTCAAGATAGTTGACCATTGATCCATTCAATGAATTGGATTTTTTTCTTCTTTTCCCTTAAGTGCCCTCAGCTAATTAATTAATATGGCAGGAATTGAGTTTTATTGAAAAATCAAACGTTAAAATTTTAAAAACTTTGAAATCTCTTTTTAACATATACTTAAAATAAAAGACTATAAAATATATATTTTTAAAAAAGAAAATATTTTAATAGATTAAATAAAAATAAACCTATAAATTGACGTAACTTGATTCAATACGTTAAATTATAAAATAGATAACGAATCACATGAATCCATCACAATTTGTGTAGGTAACACTACTCTTTTTAAAATAGGTTAAACGTCCCGTCAATCAAAAGCAATGATACTAAGTTAATTTTATTAATCTTAAACCATTTCTTAAAAATAGTGTAGGGAATCTATGCTTAGATCCACTTATTAGGGAGTGTTAATATAATAATTAATTAATTAAATTCATTAATAATAATTAAGTTACAAATACACTCGGAGATGCACGTAATGATCAATAGATTCAATATATAACGTATTTATATTAATTTTCCTCAACAACCATGGTACTAATCGCAGGTATATTTATTGCTTATTAAAATTTTGCTTAACCTGCAAAATAACTGATTCACCTACTTGCTTAAATTATGCAGTGCCTTGCAACTTAAAAAGTATGCTGTGCCGCCCTTTGAATGCTGCGTTTTAATGCCTATATTGACCTCCGGCCTTCATAACAAAAACATAGTTGCATGTCTTTATATTATTTAAAATGGATATAATACTTGTCAAAGGTAAATGGCCGCATAACACCCAAATATTCAAAATGGAAGTATTGGATTCCACCCCCCCCCCCCCCCCCCNTTCCACACTCGGATGTTTGGAGAATGATCTTGCAGAGATGGTGAATGGGAAGCTCGGGGTTCGTTGTACCTCCGATGCTTAAGTTAGTTTTAGTGTTGGTGAAGGAAAGAGAATATCTTAATGAAAACTTGTAGTGAATGAGTATGTAGAAGTTAACCTCTTTATTGATCGTGGGTGATGTCTATTTATACTTAATGGTCCGGCCTTCATGGTAGTGGGGTGTCGCTCGGTAAGAGATCGGACACTTATGTTGCCCATCTGTCATGCTATAGGGTGTTCAGGTCTGATGGTGATTGCTCCTAACACAGGGCCTCTCCCAGTGCTTTCCAAGTCCTAGGCCACATTGAATGCGACATGTCTTCTTCTCTAAGTTTCCTTCTACCTCATTAATATGGCGTGCCTTCCTTTCTAAGTTTCATATCCTCCATTAATGTGGCACCCTCAGATATTCTTTTCCGTCTGTCATTTCTGGGTGGCGATATTTAGAGTCGGTGAGTGTACATGTCCGTCGGCTAGTGGGTTTCCAGACTGTCTTCCCTGCCATATGTTTGCCATGGTTTCCTATCTACCAATCTTCTTTAGTTGGGCCTTTGAAGTATACACGGCCCGGCTTAGACCTCATATCTGGACTAGGGCCCGGGTTCTCTTAGTGTGCTCGGCTTGGCCCAGACTTCATGTCTGGGTTCCTACCCAAGCCCTTTCTCCTGGTCCAACCCCCTACTTGAGCCTTTCTCCTAGTCTGACCCAGGGGATAACTCCCTTCACAGTACCCTGCGAATTTTTAGCATCCCTTGGGGGCTGGAAATTATGAAGAAAGATATGTTCATCTGAACTTAAACAGAGGGGCTTTTATGGTGGTCTCCGCACTTGCACATTCACCTATTTACCTTCTCCAGGTTGTTGGGATACGAAACGATCCCTGGAGCCTCACCTTCCCCATGCGTAGAGTTAATGATTATCCCTATCCTCATTAATTGAAGTTGTCCCCTCGGATGGACTATCGTGCCTACACGCGTCGTTCGGAGTTAGTTCTTGTAAGGCATGCACCCTGTTGGTACAGCTCGATTCAATTTCCCATACTTGACACATTCCTTCAAATTCCGTGCTGCCGTTGCAGAAGTCTAGTCGTCCTCTCACCCTATTTAAGCCCATCACTTCCTTCTTTTTGTCCCTTCTGCCATATTTTCGTTCCAGAGCTCTTCTTCGCCTTCTTCCTTGGACTTTCATCCTTTTCCCTCCTATTTTCAAAAACTTCAAAGTCCAATCTTTTCTTTCCTTCTGCTATGGCTAACTGAGGCGATACTGAAACCCGTTTCAACTACTTTGTTGGGAAATGGTGGTTGTCCACCGTGACCAATGATGACCTTCGTGCATACCGTAGGTCATATAACATCCCGCCAGAGACCGTTCTGGAGATTCATGGTCCTCACGCCACTGTGGTGGATGCCGATGGATTGGCGACACAAGTTGTTCTTTATCCCCTTATGTTTTCCAACGGACTGCGGTTGCCGTTCTGCCGCCTTGTCGAGGACATTCTGGACCTCTTGGGATTGGCCCCAGCGCAACTCAGTCCCAATGCCTGGCGCTTGATGATGGCTAGTTGCATTACTTTTTGGATAGGTCTTGGTGGTTCCTCAAAGGATTATCCTGATTTGACAGCCCGAGAGTTTTTGTCAGTGTACCGCATCACTCGGCTTGATGGGAATCTCTACAGTTTCCAATTCCAATCTTCGGAGAAACACTTCGTCTCCCTGGAGAAGCGTTATTCTTCGATAAAAGATTGGCAGCGACGTTTCTTTTCTGTTTCTGGCTCGGGCTGGGAGTTCCTAGAAGAGGAGTTGGAGAGTCGGGAGTTCCCAGTCCAAGCGGTCTGGGCCAAAGTGCCAAGTTCCAAATCTCTTTCCATCAAACTGTCGGAGAGAAAAGAACTTAGGGTTGCCACCATGATGTTTTAGGCGGCAGCTCACCCCACCCTCTCTGAGTCTAATATGTTGCTGACGAACACCAATATTCGGCATTACTTAACGCTTCCTTACTGTTCGCATGTGCTCGGTTGGGAGTTCTTGATGGTTCCTCATTCTCCTCCTAGGGAAAAACGTCGGGCCACCTTTCTGTCAGGAGGTGGCCGGGAGAAGCAGCCAAGAACAGACGAAGGTGCCTCTGGGTCTGCTCACCCTGGGGCTTGGGGCCCTCACTCTCGTCCGTCCAGGCCACCCCAAACTGCTCCACTAGCCCGTAGTTGCGACCAACCTTCTGGTTCATCACTCCACCCACCTACGGGGTCTCCTTTTAGCGAGTATGGTGGTGTTCCTCGCTTGGCACCTCAAGCACAAGGTCATAGAGCCCTTGGAGGCTCTCGCTCAGGTTCCCATGTTCCTGCCTAGAGGGCTTCTGAGAGTTCCACGCATCCATCTTCATCGGGCGCCCCTCATAAGAGGGAGAGCAGTTCTAGCAGAGTTGCTCCGACGACGAGTTCTCTTCCTGCAGGCCAAGTTCCACCATTAGACCCACCGATAGGCTACATATTTGAAATTTGGTAAATTGTGACATTCTTTTTTGCTTGTTACACTCTGTAAGTCAATCTTCTTTCTCTTTCAGGTTCTGTTGAGGAAGACGAGGAGGATGACATTGCCATTGCCTCCCACTTCCTCAAAACTTTTAGTAATCCGGCCCCTTGTGAGTCTGGTCCGATGATGGGGGTATTTCCTTCATTTGAAGAGAAGCTCAGCCACGCGAAGGTTCCCCTGCGTAAGCCGCCAGTCAGTGTGCCAACTCCCTTTGAGGAAAGGCTTACCCAGGGGGTGGCTGCTGACGAATGCTTGGGCCTTACTCCCCCGAGCTCCTCAGAAGTCCCAGAACCGATGGGTCTCGACACCATTCCTGGTCCATCTTCTGCAACTGCTGTTGAGGCCACTCCTCTAAGAATCGTGGAGCCAACCCCTCTTAAAATTGTGGAGCCGACCTCCCAGGAGGTCATGGCGCCAACTTCCCAAGAGGTCGTGGAGCCGACCCCTCCCAAGGTTTCTAAGCAGAGCCCACCGATGGTCGCTGAGGTGACTCCTTCTACAGTCTTCGAGCTGATCCCTCTAGTCGTTCCGGAGATGGTCTTTCCTCCAACAACCTCTTAGGTATTTACTCTTTTATTCTTCGCCAGAACTCCTTTTTATTCTACTATTATCTCATGTTTTGTTGTTGTTCGTCTATCTCAGAAATTCAGGGTTCCTCGAGTCTAGAGACCTTCTCCGACCGAAATTGACGTTATCTTGGTGAAGGATAGCCCCTCGCCTGCATCCCCTCTAACTGGGGATGGTTTCGGCCGTGCTGAAGTCCCCAAAGGTGAAGCTTCTGCTCAAGGTGGTGAGGATTCTGTCTCGCCGTCCATACTTCCCCAAATTGGTCTGGCATTGGTGGGTGCAGGATCCTCTTCCCATCTTAGGGGAGATAAGGTGCAAGAGACGGGGCCAGGTTTTGAGAAGGTCCAAGCAGAGTCAGTTGCGGCACAGGCTTGGAAGTTCAGGCCTCTATTTGCCAATGTAAGTGTATTCTTCTTCTGTTACTTAATTTATTTTTAATTCCACCTCCTTCTTCTGACTGTTTCTCTGACCTTAGGCCGCCGATCAACTTACAGAGATGGTTGCTAGGGATCGGGAGATTCTGGAAGAGGATCTTAGGTCTCAGCAGGCACTAAACTGCCTTATGCATCTGCAGGGCAAAAAAATGAGTGACAACCTTCATGTCCTGTCCGTGGAGCATGACTCTCTGGTGGAGGATAATGAATTCTGCCGTCAGAAGATACGGGCTCAGAGGAAGGAGATCGAGGTGAAGGACTGTGAGATTAGGTCAAAGGATCACGATATTAAGATGAAGGATCTGGAGATCAAGCTGAAGGGTAAAGAGATCTCGTTGAGGGATCTGAAGATCGAAGAGAAGGATCTAGAGATTGCGTTGAATGTCTGAGAGCTGGAATCCGCTAAGAAGGAGATTGAAGATCTCTATATCCATTCCGAACATCTCCTTACTGAAAGGGGAAATGCCTGGGCAAAAGTTGAGAGGCTGGAGTGTGAATTGGAGCCTATCCAGGAAGAACTGAGCAGATACAAAGAGGCAGTTGAGACGCTGACGAGGGAGAAAAGGCAGGCCGCCGGGGAGCTTTCTTGGTTGCTTCACAAGTATTTTAGGCTCACAATGTCGAGGCTACCCGTTTGGGGTCTTCTCTGGATGTTTCTCGGTAGCGGGTGGATCTCATTGAGTCTCAACTTAGATCGGCTCCTACCCTCCATGATGATGCTTAGATCTATGGGTACAAGGAGGGTCTTGAGCATCTGCGAGATCTATTGAAGGAGAACCCTGAGACTAACCTTCGCACCTTCGACCTTCAAATGCTCCCTCCAGACTGCAAGCCTTATCACCATATGAGGACCTTTGGCAAAAAGCAGGTACCTGTAGCCTTCCATGATGCTCCTCCATAATTTTAGCTCCCATTTTTTTTTGTTTTTAGGCTTGCATGCGCTTTTAATGTAATGAAAAATTAATATATGAATATACCTTTAGTTTCGTTGATCATGGTTGAGTTTTTGTTTCCTTTTCCGCCTTTCTTTCCCGCTTTTCCTATTTATTTGTCTTCTTTCCTTGCTCTTCTTACTTATTTCCGCTTCCATTTCCTTTTTATCCTCGGACTCGGGTCGGGCAGTGGTTAGAAACCCAGCAGGGCATACTGTTGATGGGAATGAATCCCTTATAGTTATCCCGCTAATTCTTTCTGGACGTATCTGGAAAGAATTTATTTCCTCCTTTACTTGCGCCTCGTCAAGTTCCCAGTTTGCCTGGCCATGTGCCTAGCGACCGTTTGATTTTCGTGCCACTGCTCCGTTATTTACTGGCATTAACTCAGTAGATACGCATTAACTCTACACATTGTACTAGTAGAGACACATTAGCTCTGCATTAACTCTGCATATTGCAATAATCAAGGGATTCTGGTTTTCTGGAGGGGACACTTGGCGACTTATAGTGATTCGAGGGGTCATAACGCCTTGGCAGAGCTAATGCGTTCCTAGTTCTGTGACACTTGCTTTATTGCTTGAGTTCCTAGTTCCTTTGTTTTCTTTTGCTTTTCTTATTTCATGGTTCTAATGAACCCTTTACACCTTAGCTGGTGGCAGATTCTCTGGTGGCGTTCAGGCTGCTGTTGACTGTGAAGCCGCCCATCTTTTATTGTTGGGCTCCCAAGTCCCTTATTCTTGTTCTTACCATTTTGCTTATTGTGCTTCACTTGTTCTTGCCCCTTTACTTACGGGGCTCGACTTCAAAACCCTTCTCCCAACTTGCCGCCTGCATCGAAATTGTTGTATTCTTGGTAGCAATGGAGAAGGGCTTTTCATCTGGTAAGCAATTCTCAATGTAGAAATTCAGAACTGTTTTCGTCTTTGCTTCAAGAACTGCTTATCATGTCTAAACCGCCCACAGCTGCAAACCCTAAACTCATTTCTTTCACCCTTGAAACATGGAAGGGGCCTTTAGGCCTTTTGATTTCCTTGGGTCCGAGAATAGTGAGATCTTCTTTATCCTTAACCATTTTACAGTATGGGTTCCTTGAACAGTTTATGGTCCAGGTTTGGGCACTAGAACACTTCTCCTCCTTGCAGCCCTTGTGGTTTAATGCAGTTTTATGATATAATTTGTTCCTTGTAATCCTGTATAAATAATAAAATGATTTTTTGTATTCGGCTGTATGGTTTCCGCATTTTCCTTGCTACATTTCTCTTTTGTTTTGCCGCTTTTGCTTCCATTTCCTTTCCTTTCCTTCGTGGCCAATCAAGTAACTGAGCATGTACCCCACGAAGGCCGGCAAGTCTAGCCGAAGGACTAGCTTGTGTTCCGACAGGCTGTTGTTGAAGGCAGAGCTCGAGGGCTTTCATCCTTAACTAATGCATCGCAGACAGCAACCTGGCACGAAAGTCGGCAAGTCAAGGGACTGGTGTTCCGACTGGCTGTTTTTCGGGCTGAGCTCAGGGCTCTGGTCCTTAGCCAATACTTCGTGCCCAGTCAAGTGACTGGGCTTGTACCCCGTAAAGGCCGGCAAGTCCAGCCAAGGGACTGGCTTGTGTTCCAATTGGCTGTTGTTTAAGGCAGAGCTCGATGGCTCTGGTCATTAATCCCACAGACGGCGTTGTTGGTGTCGTGTTTTACGACCTAGACAATTCCACGCTCGGATGCTCGGAGAATGATCCTGCAGAGATGGTGAATGGGAAGCTCAGGGTCCGTTGTACCTCCGATACTTAAGTTAGTTTTAGTGTTGGTGAAGGAAAGAGAATATCTTAATGAAAACTTGTAGTGAAGGAGTATGTAGAAGTTAACCTTTTTATTGATAATGGGTGATGTCTATTTATATCCAATGGTCCGGCCTTCATGGTAGTTGAGTGTCGCTCGGTAGGAGATCGGACACTCATGTTGCCCATCTGTCATGTGATAGGGTGTTCAGATCTGATGGTGACTGCTCCTAACACAGAGCCTCTCCCAGTGCGTTCCAAGTCCTGGGCCGCATTGAATGCGGCATGTCTTCTTCTCTAATCTCCTTCTACCTCATTAATGCAGCGTGTCTTCCTCTCTAAGTTTCATATCCTTCATTAATGCGGCGTGTCTTCCTCAAATATTCTTCTCTGTCTGTCATGTCTGGGTGGCGATATTTAGAGTCGGTGAGTGTACCTATCCGTTGGCTAGTGGGTTTGCAGACTATCTTCCCTGCCATATGTTTGCCATGGTTTCCTATCTACCCATCTTCTTTAGTTGGGCCTTGAAGTATACACAGTCCGGCCCATACCTCATATCTGGGTTAGGGCCCGGGTTTTCTTAGTGTGCTCGGCTTGGCCCAGACTTCATGTCTGGGTTCCTACCCGATCCAACCCCTGACACGTCCTTTCTCTTGATCTAGCCCAGTTATAACTCCCCTCACAATAATAATATGATATCGGATTGAGGCTTCAACTACAACTTTTAGGTTGAGCTGCTAGCAAAAAGTTGAGAAATCTGGTATAATATTGAGTTGATCAAAGTCAAAAAGACAAGATTTTATGCATCCTAGCTAGCTGATCTTTATGATTATATAATAAACTAGTTTTTTCTGGTGATGTTTTAACATCTCCAGATGGTCAAAATATTTGGAGAAAGATACTTTTAAAGGTAAACAAAGAATATTTAAAGAAAAAATTTGGGAGGGTATATTCGTCATCTAGAAGATGAATGCCAGTATGCATACCACATTAAATGCGTGTGCATTTATTT